>LWMK02000264.1:40891-100549 GCA_001693075.2 Taenia saginata | reverse complement strand
TTTGCCAATGCCCTCTCCGTCGACATGCTTACAAATCGTTAAAGAAAAGAGGTACCATTAAACTGACATCCTTTTCAGGAACTAGTCTTTGCATCCCCCTATTGATTGGGTCAATGGAGCAGCTACCATGGAATAATATTAAGCGAAAGTTAGCACTTTGCCAGTTGTTCAGCTTTGACAAATGCAGGCAGAAATAGTGCCGATGTTAGCAAAACGGGACAAAGACGTGATTTTAGAGCCTTAAGTCCAACTTCACTGGCATCATGGTAATGAAACTGACACTTTCGTACAACCTAGTCACAGCTGACATTCAAAATTGTGCGAGCGTTTATAAAGGCTCCAATGGGAATCGATGCTACATTACACGTTTTCTCCAATGTCGAATTTGATCCCACGTGTGGGAGGAAGAAGGACCAACCCTGCTTTTGGCGTCCAACTTTTACAACTTGTCTAAAGACCATCATCGCGAGTGACTGCTGTAAGNNGGACCATCCCTGCTTTTGGCGTCCAACTTTTACAACTTGTCTAAAGACCATCATCGCGAGTTACTGCTGTAAACAACCAAACGTCTTATGCACACCATCTTTGCTGCTGCGCTGCTGCAAAGAATGGTTGAGTCAAGCCGAGTATTCGAGAGAGAGTGGAAAAAGAGACGTAAGATTTAGCCACACTCAGTCTTGTGGTTATTTTCCCAAAACCTCTCCATTAGGTCGCCGTGGGAGACATCGCTTGTCTGAATGACTCTCGGATGCTTCATGATGTGAGGTAAACCAACACTTAAATACCTCACGTCTTTAGGGCTTTCATCAATTGAATGAGTGAATTTAGCACTCTCTACCACCTAAAGCAACCTTTCTCTCTAATAGGACAGGCTTTATACTTCGCGAGAGCATCTTATTTACCCATAAGGCGTGTTAAGCTTTAAGGCACGAAAGTTTCGTCTGCAGTGCAAAAGTCTTCGGCGCAAACAACTAATGTATTCACTGCAGTAGATCACATGTTTGAATCTGCCTCTGACCTCTAGGACGCGGGAATACTGGTCGAATCTTATGTTTAAGACAACCAAGGTGTGGGCTGTAAGTTCAGGAACAGTTATCCACAATCGGTCAAGGGTCTGACACATGCACTTGTCTTGATGCTCGGCAGGAACAACGAGTGTAGATCAAGCACCAGGATCAAAGACATCTTCATTCATGATGAATTATAATTTGCTTTAAAGACCAGCTCATAAGCTATCATTTTATCAATATGCGTTCCGGATTAATAGACAATTTTTTCTCTTTGCTGACAAAAAATGATGGGGTTCTCTCATTGTATGCCGAAATAGAGTCCTCCAAGACAGTTAGTTCGTCAAAAAGATCTTCTTAACAAGCGACTACTCACTTTTGCATAAAAAACCAAATTTTAATTGGTTCTTTCTTAAGAGTACGTAACGAAGAAGTAGGCATTTGAATTGAGGTGAACTTTGATAGCATGACTTCATTGCTAAAAATTATGGCCATATAGGCGACTACCGCTCCCCTACATTTCACTCAACTTTAGTGCTGAGGACAAATCCGGATGGTCCTCTTGCTTATCCGCCGAATTAATCACACACTTTCTTGCAAGTGTCCGCGAAGCTCAGCATTCTCTGCTTTAAAATGGACGGCTATACCTGTTCATTGTGCCCCGCTGCATTCAGAAGCATCCTCTTAGTGCTTGCACATTTGGTTCGGTACCATCGTGGTAGGCTCCACTTATTTTTTGGTGTACCTCTTTATGCGTAGCCACTTCTATGCACGTGATTGCCTCCATAAGTAAAGATTTGCATTTGTATCCCAATTTATTTACGTTTAATGCGTTTTAGCAGCCTACAGTGTAAGCTGTACGCTTTGCTCAGCGGCTCTGGGATCTTTTGGGAGGTTATTATATCATCAAAAGGGTAAGGGGAGTTTTAAACTAGGCAGTCGCTCTTTCATTGTGCCCACTTATGTAGCGGTAGTTGCAAACACACTTTCTTTTGAACCCTAAAACAGTTCAGAGGCACTATGTATGCCGCTTTTGCCTCCAGCCATTCGAGGACTTTGATTCACTCTGCGCGCATTTCTTTGTAATGCATTTTTGTAAGTGTGCGCCTAATAATCTCTTATAAAAATCCAATGAATTCTCTGCTCTAGAGCCACAGATTTGAATTTTCATGCTTACGCTTTACTTTACAACACTCTAGCTCAAGTAATGGATGATTCAGGAACAAGTGCTTACTGTGCGGAATGCTTCTCAAAACACCCGACACTGGGAGCTATGTTTGACCATATGCGCTCAAGACATTCCTGTGGGTACTCCTTCGTCTATTGGACTTAGTTCAATGTAAAGCTTATAGTAACGACCTGATCTCCTCCGATTTGCAGATATTTGGCGCAGACTGTTTGGGTAGAATGCAGACAGATGCTACTATATCAGCGAAATCTGCAAGTTTTTAACAATATTTACGTAAAATATTAATAACTTTCTGCTTAAAAATGGTGATATGGTAAAGCTGGATCCTTTAGTACGTAGAGATTTTGTAATAATTGTGGAAGCTCTAAGCTAAGCAGTCCGATTTTGCGGTAGTTATGATAAAACACACATCGAATTGCATTGTATTGCGCCACATCGCATCGGTAACCTGGACGTTTTCAACGATGACACAGCATTGCCCCATGGTTGACATTTGAGCATATATTTATGAGATACTAGATTTGAAAACAAACTTTGTGCAATCAAAAATTTCTTTGCGTTTTAGGGCTTTCGAATAAGTTGCCTTACACTTCTTCCATGGAGGCACACTTATCTATGTGCTTTGTTACCAGACGTGAGCTAAATGCAAGAGGAGAGTTTTTCATTTACTGCTGTTGTGCTTTATCCTAGTTGCTGTTGCACTCGAGGGTGGGTTCTTGCTGAAATTTAGTGTGATTAGAATGAGAATATTAGTTTGTGCAAAGCTTTGAAAAATTTTGCGCAAAGAAAAGACATAGTGCTATTTTTTGGGGCTGTTCAATGCAACACAGCACGAACAAATCAGCACTACTCGGTAGGACTTGGCATAACAGTGCATATTATTTCATAGCGAACACTGAAACAGCTTTCGATGTTTTCATTGAAGCCATGTCCAATAATTACTACACAAGAAAATAATAGGCACTGCGTCATACGCGTGCAACCCTGTCGTTCACGGATCGTTGTGATGCCTGCCATACTTTTGTGCGGTTGAGGCAACTGATAAAGTTGGGGCAAAATGCGGGCGCTTTAGAGGTGACGAGACATTGAGTACGATGTCTTTAAACGTATAAAAGCAGTTGTCTAAGGGAAGCAGGATTCGCGTAGTGGGTCAGTCGGAAGACAAGGGAAGGACAAGAAATAATTTGGCAAAGATAGTAGAGAGCAAAGCGTCGTTGAAATACATAAGGCAAACTGTGCATTTATCCACATTGCGCAACCAATCAAACAAAAAACCAATTTGGGATTTAAAACCAAAATTATTGGGACCAAATATTTCGAAGAGAAGGCCATCAAAGAAGTGGCCATCTGGACTTACCCTGGTGTGCGCTGAACTGACAGCCTCACTCTCTTGCCACTTGGAAAACGCTCTTAAAATGGATTGGATATGGACTGTTGCACTTTAATCCTGTAATTATTTGCTACGTTCTAATATTCTTATCCATTAGCGATTATTTACCTAGTGCCCATGATGGGATCGTGTAAGAAGTGGGCCTTTGAATGATGACATTGGTTTGCAAAATGCCCTGGCTCTCATTCACAGTAAGTTAAATAGAAAAAATTTTGTTCTACATAAATGATTAAACTCCAATAGTAACGATTTTGGTGATGCGCTATTGAATTTTGCTTATTTTGCAACGGTCGTCAATTTTTGCTCAGCGTTATCTTGAGTAAATGCTAAGATCACTTTGCACTCACTCATTTGTGCGGTTGTTTGTGGCCCTTCTCACTCCAGATCAAATGATTCAGCGAGTGAACCAGCACGCAGATGGTCTAATCGATTTTATTGATCCATTGATCGACTAGCCACTCAAAGTAGATAAGTCCGCAAGGGAGCTGCTGTTGAGACGAGCACAGGTCGCTCAACATTCCGGTGGTGGCTCAAACACGCCTTCGCGAAGAGGGTGTTAGCGAAGGCGAGTGGTAGGAATGGGGAGGCGAGAAGAGGACAAGCTGCAGCAACAGGGTTTCTAGGATTGCAGTGAAAGCAGTCACGAAATGAGCAGACTTCTAGCACTGCAAAAGCATTTTAACACGCAAGCTGACACATTTAGTAAGACACAGTTATTGTCGCCTAAGCATTAGCAGCATTTACCTAGCTTGTGCAAGCTCTCCAGTGTCCATTTGGATTGAGCTTGGCAGAAGTTTGTAGCATGCAAGCAATCCCTCTTTAGCTCCTTCTTCTCCTCCTCCTCTGATTGAAAGAGTGAACAGTGCTAATGGAGCCAGGCGAAGAGGAGGCGAGGAAGGAGGAGAGGGAGGAGGAGAGGGAGGATGAGAAGAAGGTGAAAGAAGAGAGGAGAAGGATATACGTCCTTTGATGAAGTTGCAGGACGGAAGATACAAGACACTTTGCGCCTTTAAGTACCCTAGAGAGTACCTCTAGTATCTTCGTCATTGCATGTAGCACCAAAAATACTTGTCAGCTGGGCCTTAAAGCAGTCCATTAAGTTGAAGGAAGACGAAGGGAAAGGAAAGTGGACCTATGAGATAGCCAAATATACTGGTGGAATGATACACTGAATGGGCCTCTGCCACAGGTGGTAGACAGTCGATGCTTGAGAAATGGAAGTGCAGATAGTTGCGCGAGGGAATAGAGGATCCAAGGTTATGCACGCAGGTGTGTGGAGGGAAGGATAGCTCTGGGGGTAGGTAAGTGCATGAGCGAATGATTTGGAGACGAAAAACAAAGTTTGGAGCAAAACTCCGGCTGAACGCTTATTTACCACGCTCCTCTCCTCTCAGTCCACCATACGTTTGCTTTAGTCTTCCGCCTTCACCAGCAATTTTGCATTCGTTTCTGACGCCTAATTTGCCAACACCCTTCCCACTCAAGTGTATATTCCTTCCACTCCTCCTTTTTTCTTTCATTCACTTCCCATTCCAGTAGTCTAAACCACTAAGGAGGCGTCTTTGTTTACCAGTCTACTACCATTCTTTGGCAGTCATAGGTGCAGTGATTCTACCTCTCTGCCTCCCTCCTTAGTTGTATGGAATTTAGTGACTGACGCTGTCCACTCGCAATGTTTTCTTGCACTACTGACAATTTATGATGTCTGGCAACTTATGATGTCAGTGGCAAGATCGAGGAAGTGGCTCGAAAAGGAAGAAAGGTTATGAAATGTCTAGGTGATTTCTTCAAATTCTGGTCATTAAAAACGCAACCTAGCCCTGCATCCACCATAGCACCATCGCCTTTGAGCTTTGCGTATACCATCCCATCTGCGCGTTATATCTTCTTCCGTTTCCTACTTGGTCCATTCACATCTGCGTGTAGTCTTAAGCATAACAACAGTGTTTGATTTTATATATTATCACTTTCCTGCTGCTCTTTTACATCGCTTCATCTCCCCGTTCCATTTAACTCCTCATCCCAGGAAAGTACACATTATGTGGTGGCAATTCGCTTGTGCTATACCTGCACTTAATCATATTATGCTCCCAGTTTTGTGAGAAGATTGGGGGGAAGATTTGTTTGTACGAGTCGATCTCTCCCCATTTTCTCTTTTCATTCTTTCACGACTCAGTCCTTACCAAAATAAGATGATGCGTCTTGATAATTGGATTTTCTGGCAGCCATAGCAATGTGAATTTTGGACTCCAAAAGACAACGATTAATTTGGTGCCTAGTGCATACGGCCTACTTCTTTAGTCCTGACAGGCACTTGATTAGAGTCTAAGCTTATGGAAGGGCATTGTAAGTTATTTCTGGTCTGACCTCTTACATTATTTTCTACTTTCATCCCCATTGTAGGTGCAGCAGCTTCACTTTATTTTACAACCCGGTGTCAACACCTGGAGAGAGGTTTCAGTGCTATCACTGAGGCAGTAAATGCCAGCAGACCAAAATATCATGAGGCAGCAATAAACAATGCAAGGAGTTTGAGGCACACAAACGGGTGCCTTCATAAGGCTTTCAACGGACTGTTTTCCCACCATAACCTCCACCTAACCTGTTCCCATCTTTCAGCATATCATTCAACCCCCATTTTTATAGGGTGCCTTTTTGGAGACAAAATAGCAAATCTTTAAAGATGCCGTCATGCAATCTGCTAATTTCCCTTCCTTTTACATGGTTGCAAGCCATGATTCCTCTTGGCGACACAACTGCTTCCGCCTCCTCCTCTTCCTCCCCAGCCGAAGTGCAGGATTGCGGGTGACGCAGCAACATTAAGAGATAAAGCATGAAGAACAATCCACCAGCCATTCCCACGTACTTGAAAACCTAAGTCCAATGCAGGTTTTTACTGGTAGAACAGTAACGCGTCAGCCGCCCATGAGAGGAGGCGACATGGTTTTGCTCATCCCAATTCACATTTCAATCAATCACATTTCATCTCATTCTCCACACCCTCCCTTGTCACGCCTTGCCCTGCCAAAGGAGTCAATCACATTTCATCTCATTCTCCACACCCATACCCGTGCACTCTTTCAAGCTTCTAAGCAGTAGCGTGGCGCTCCCGACGCCCTAGAACACACTCAAAAGGTGGATTTTAAGCACAAAGTGGAGAAGAAGGTGGATTACCGTGAATTGGATGAGCCTTCAATGTGTAGCAAAAAATGTTATGGGGTCCCCGGGAGTAGCGAAATCCAAAGTTATGTTAATGTAACTAAGTGGCACCGAAATGCATACGCGATGACATGACTGTCGAGACTTCCGATTTGTATCAAGGCCAAATAAAATGGGGCAAAGGGATCTCATCACATGAGATGAGCCCTCAATCAGTACGCTGGCATAGTTACGGGGTCTCCACGGATGGAACAATCCACATTATCAATATATGTCAGCCAGCATGGAAAAGCATCCGATTTTAATCATAGACGGATTTACAGGGCACAGTAATAATTCTACTGATAAAATGGCTTTATGAAACACAATCAGCCCAAAAATTATGCAAGTAATTATGAATGCCGACATTAATGGCAAACAGTCTTCAAAATGCACTTTTAACTTTTTCCGAAAATAAGTACCTTACCCCAAAGTGGTCTACAACGCATGAAGCATATTTGAAAGGAAGCTTGTTATAACATGTTTTAACCTGTTTTCCTGGCTACAAAACCCTAATTCGACAAGAACACTCCTCGTTTATTAACTTGTATGAAAATAAAAGGAGTATGCTCCGCTGCTTCTAAACTGCCTGCACATTCATTCAAGATAAGAAGAAAGCTGTAGCAGATGCCAAACTCTCGTCTTGTGTTAAGCGCATGTATGAACGTAAAGCACACAGATACGCTGACGTCCGTAGGCGGTAAGCTAAGGCAGCTAGTTCGAGAGCCCTAAGATGCAAGAATAGAAGCTTATGACTATGCGTGATTCCTTTAAGAACACAGTAGCCCAAAAATTTGCGCTTAATATCAATCACAAGTTATTGCTGTATCATCGTTAGAAGTATACAGAAAAACGGTGCAATGTGACGCGACGCTATGCGATGCAATGCTCGTCCAATCCTATCTACCAAGCAACGCTCAATCAATCAATTTTACACAATCAGACCTCTACAAATCAGGCGTTTCACAATTTACACAAGCTTTAAGCAGTGAATGATCCTGCCCTACTAGATCACTAGTTTTAAGCTAAAGATGCAACATCCTGACATAAATGTCCCAAAACTTACAAGTTTTGAATACAATAGCATTTGTTCGCATTCTACCCGAATATTCTGCGCCAAACATCTGTAATTAAAGGGGATCAAGGCACTACCATGAGCTGCCACAGTAGAAGAAGTCTCATAGACAAAGGAATATAGAAGAAGTCTCATAGACGAAGGAATACATACACAAATGTTGTGAACTCATGTGATCAAACATTGCCTCCCATGTCGGATGTTCTGCGAAGCATTCTCTACAACAAATGCCTATTTCCGGTTCCTCCAACATTTGAACTAGAGCATTGTGAAAAAATTCACAGATTTATTAGGGGTTTGTTTCTTAGCAAAAAAGATGAAAATCCTAGAGTAAAGTAAGCTGATCTGCAGAGTACCGTTTGATTACCCTGAGTATTTAATCAGCATGTGTTTGAAGGAACCATAGGATCTTTGGAGTGATGAACACGCTAAATGCATGCTGGAATTGGAGAATGAGTTGCCTTATTTCCAGCTTGTTCAAGTTGGTCACAGTTGGGTCCAAAAAGGCGGTTGAATGGAGGCAGAAAATGAAAGAACGCAACGCAATATAAACCAACAAAACTGGTGGGTGCCGTGAAATTGTGGATTCGAAAAAACGTGGAAGTGTGCGCGGGAAACGAAACCATTTAGCTGAACCGCATGTACGCATGGCATTATCTCGACAAGTTGGATCCTCTCGATTGTCCATGAGTGCTCTGGGGAAAGTGACTTATCTTCTTTTATTTCTACAATAGCGCCAAGCTAACTCGTCAAATATGCGATTGCGAGAGGTGCAGCACACATGGGCTAGCGAGTGGATAAGATGGTTTGATGTCAAGACTTTGTTGTTTTCATTCACAACGCGTTGATTTTACTACTGCAAGGCACTTGTAGCGATTGATTAAGATTGCCTATTTTGTGATTCCGTTGAGATCAACCTAAACCGATTGGACTTACTCCCATACATTTAACAATACCTCCAACCTAATTTTTTGCTTATGTAGGAAGCATCCAGCAGANTATCTCGACAAGTTGGATCCTCTCGATTGTCCATGAGTGCTCTGGGGAAAGTGACTTATCTTCTTTTATTTCTACAATAGCGCCAAGCTAACTCGTCGAATATGCGATTGCGAGAGGTGCAGCACACATGGGCTAGCGAGTGGATAAGATGGTTTGATGTCAAGACTTTGTTGTTTTCATTCACAACGCGTTGATTTTACTACTGCAAGGCACTTGTAGCGATTGATTAAGATTGCCTATTTTGTGATTCCGTTGAGATCAACCTAAACCGATTGGACTTACTCCCATACATTTAACAATACCTCCAACCTAATTTTTTGCTTATGTAGGAAGCATCCAGCAGACACGAATTCCTTAATGAAAGGGATGTCGTCCATTTCCGCCGAAGGAGTGCGACCCGCATCTTCTTTTGAAATCCGTCGCTGGTGCTCAATTGTACGTTGCCTCTAATTGCGAGCGCCTGTTAGCATGTTCAACATCAGTTTTTCTCCTAGCTTACAGTGCCCGTTCTAAACTTGACTTCTGAGATGTTCCAGCCTCATCACACATTTTTATCGTGCAGCAAAATGCAAACGCCGTTTGTGCCTCACATCCTCTTCATCTATCTCTGCCTCAAGAGACAAGTTAATTTGTATTNTGATGTCAAGACTTTGTTGTTTTCATTCACAACGCGTTGATTTTACTACTGCAAGGCACTTGTAGCGATTGATTAAGATTGCCTATTTTGTGATTCCGTTGAGATCAACCTAAACCGATTGGACTTACTCCCATACATTTAACAATACCTCCAACCTAATTTTTTGCTTATGTAGGAAGCATCCAGCAGACACGAATTCCTTAATGAAAGGGATGTCGTCCATTTCCGCCGAAGGAGTGCGACCCGCATCTTCTTTTGAAATCCGTCGCTGGTGCTCAATTGTACATTGCCTCTAATTGCGAGCGCCTGTTAGCATGTTCAACATCAGTTTTTCTCCTAGCTTACAGTGCCCGTTCTAAACTTGACTTCTGAGATGTTCCAGCCTCATCACACATTTTTATCGTGCAGCAAAATGCAAACGCCGTTTGTGCCTCACATCCTCTTCATCTATCTCTGCCTCAAGAGACAAGTTAATTTGTATTTAATATCAGCAACCTGGTCAAGTAAAGGGTAAGGCGGTGATTTATTTTCCGCTGCACCTTGGTGAGGTTGGTGATGATAAACGATGTCTGAAGCGCAGGCGTTCTTAGTCAGTCTACCTGTGATACATAATTAAAGATTTTTAATTTGACTGAACCCAAGCCGCTGTGTGATTCTTTTGTTGGTGGTAGAATCGCGAGACATCTATAAATCTCCAAATGATAGCGTGTGAGAAGAAAGAGGTGCAAATAAGTTAAGAGTCGCTGAAGAGGGTGCAGTAGCAGAATAGAGGCAGAGTTGGGCGAAAAGGAAGCACAGAGGAAGTGGCGATGATGATGAGGCTAGTCCAAGCCTCACCTAAGTGGGCGATCATGTAGATTGAATGTGGCAATCTGCGCTTTGTCAACATGCTTGAGCAGGAGAGTATGTAACCGAGCATAAACGCAAGCAGGTGGCTTACAACAAACGTTGTCTTTGCAAAGGCGAGGGTGGTGGTTGCGTTCTAGTCTTACCTCATCTGCGGCCATATAGTCGGACTCAGCTGCGTGCGTTTTGAAACGAGCTGTGTAGTTCACTACGCTGACTCATCTTCAGTCGCCCCTGACCTCAGGAATACATAACTTAGTAGCCACTGCAGTCACGTTTGTTAGGCAACGTGATGCAGCACCGCCCTTTTATCCGAAAGCACAGCTATTCCAACAGGACCCAAACTCAGCCTAACCATGTTGGTACCAGATGTTTGACACGAAACATCCAAATGGGTCTCGAGCTAAAATGGCGCATCTGTGGGCACTCGGTGTCAAGGTTTTCAAGCTGTGACCATCATCTCTGGCCCATTAATCGGTCCCATTGTAATCAACGGCATCATGTATGTGATATTTAATGGCAGAAAAGTTGGAAGCTTCTACGTGGATACAGGTCGTATCGCATTGGGAAGGAGTGTGTTTAGTTAAATAGCCTGTTGCCTTTCAATGCTGATCGCCGTGCTGATTTCCTGGTGAGGAAAGACACAACGCGTTTAGGCCTAATCATACTGTCGACAAATTTATGCAAACACTTGCAATAGAACTTTGGAGTAAGGGAGGCCATGGCACAGATGCAACTAACCCCATTTTGAGCGACTGGTTAGGACAATTGGATCAACTTGAAGACATGCCGTACTGATCCAGCTTTCGCTTCATCACATTATGGGGCGTGCCTTCATGGGGAGCTACATGCACGGACACAGCCAGGATGTAATGATAATAAAGAAGTGCCCCCTTGGAGCAATTGATTTTACTCTGACTGTTTCTAATGAATAATAATGCAGTGCGATTCAATGCTCCTTGCGTACCGTTACCGATTCTCCACAAATGCATTCTAAGGAGCGTCACCAAGTAGTGCTAAGTGCTTTTAACAAAAAGCAAACCACTATGGAATCAGAAAATGAGAAAGAAATGCAAGGAAGTAGTCAAGATGGCCTGTAAATTCCCTTCGACGCTTGTGTTCTGCACTTCTCTACGACACTAATGCAGACACCACTGAATATGAACCCGGCTTTAGGCCCTATACAGTTAATCATTTTCTCATTCCATTTTTTGTGTCTACTCGAGCATCGGTGCAACTGATCAGGAAAGGGATGTCTTTGATGCAGGTGTTGGAGTGTTTGGATGATTTTGAGTTTGAAGACAGGCAGGAAATCCATTGCACTCTTCTTCGAGCAGCCTTTACAACACCGCGAAGGAGACCGAAACTACAAAGGCGGTAATTGAATGCACGAATAAAGTGTTAAAGGAAAAAGGCAGGTGCGGGAGGCGAGAGGCACACTTGCTCCTTCATCGCCTTCTCCTTGGAAAGTTAAGCAAGCTCATTCCATCTGCAGTTTTTGTTTCTGTCTGTTTGGATGGAACAAGAGTTCTGTTTACTTTGTCGATTTTATCAAAATAGGACATTGTATAACACTGGACACCTTCCTACAATGCTTTCATTGCTTAGACAGTGTGACAAGGAGAGTGGGAATCTTTTGTGTTCCATAAGTGGAGGTAGTGCAACCAGAGCAAGTTGAGCCTCGCCAACTACCAGGACCGATGACAAGGTGTGGCAGACTACTTTAAGTGAGTTCAACTGTGCTGACAATGGCCTCCTCTCCACGGCTGTTACCCGGGCACTACTTAGTTGCTTGCAAATGGAGGGATTAGAGACCACTGGGATGGGAAACATACCAAAGAAGTCGAACTGCAGAACTCGAGACACTCAACATCAAACTACCTACCCTCTCCTTCCTCCAACTTCTAACAGGCCATGCAGGTTCACCATTGGCGCTGTGGCTCCCCAATGACAGCAGGAAGTCACCACTGCAAATGAATTTGTGCAATCAAAAGAGGCGAACNCCACCCTCTCCTTCCTCCAACTTCTAACAGGCCATTCAGGTTCACCATTGGTGCTGTGGCTTCCGAATGACAGCAGGAAGTCACCACTGCAAATGAATTCGTGCAATCCAAAGAGGCGAATTACCATCGACACTAGGAAAGGAACAACTTTAAACACTCTCCCTTCTCCGTGACAACATTTATTTTGGNTTAAACAAACAAACATAACAAACTAATATTAATCAAAACAAGCTTACACATTCATTATAGATCCGCTTTTCCTTGTATCTAATACTAAGACACGACCAAAACAACTCGCAACACATGAGGACGCTAGGTCTAAGCCCCAACTCAAAAACACCCCCAGAAAACTACAAATCTACAAGAGCACATCACATTCAACCACTAAAAGTCACAACCCAGAATTGTCCCAATCACACCCACTTCATCTTCAGTTCCATGCCGATCCCGTCGCCCTTTAAACTTCACAACTTCCTTTGCTTCCAATACTTCGCTTTCGAGCACAGAGTAGCCACAAGCCACAGGAGAAATAATCTACCTCGCACCGAACAGGTCCCTAGCCACCTGCATCTAAGGTTGAGAAAGATAAGCACCACCACAATCAAACCGCTCACCTTATCATTTACGTTATCTCCAGGTAGGTCGCAGATCATTACATCATTGGGGTAAATAGCAATCAGCCACTCAACCATTGAAAGAAGCTAAATAGGAGAGAGTAGAAATGACGCCTTGAATTTCGTCTGCCTACCTTCCGGGGCATCTCCAAATAAGTCGAATAATTAGCAAACCTCAGATCCCGGGAATTGCAGAGAATGTGATAAATACAAAAGGAATCACCGCCGCGTCTTCGCACTAGGCCCAATATAGAGCAACGAGTAAGGCGAATGCTTGTCGTGGGTTTTAACTCTCGCTCAAATTTGACGCGGCCTTCCACATGCGGATTAAGCAGACGTTCCATCTGCGATTCTGGATAAGCATTGGAATCACCCAAAATTGGTGCTAGGAAAGCGGCGTGCCCCATCTTTTCACCTTAAAGGTAATAGTAACTACGTATACCAAACCGATACACGCACCAATTCATTTCAATTCCCGTTCCCTCCAACCACATCCTCATTTTTTTAACTTTCCCCCCACTCACCCCTCCAAGCTCTGGAACAATCTAAAGGACGTTCACACAACTCCTCACTTCACTCCAGGGCACCAAGGCAAATAGTAGCTACCAGATTTCTGCTTTACTTTTACCCGATAATTAAGTGGCTCCCTGTCTAGCAAGTTACTGTCGGGGCAGGATAAGATGACATTCGAGGGACAAGCGCCATCAAACCATGGTGGATAAAGAGGCCTATGTAGGGGATTCCCCATTCATCCTATTCTAGCCCACGAAGTCGATGTTCTACACATCACTGAAGCTACTAAGACAGGAAACGTATTGCGGCATTGCCATCGTTGAAGATGTTTGCAACATCTTGCCCAGCAAACACCTGTGACACTCTCCTCACACCTCAACCGCATCACTACCAACAACTGAATGGACCCCCCAAGTGTGCACAAATCATTGCATGCAAAAGTCTCAAGCTAGGGTGACCTGGTGACGTAAAAGGACGCCTCAGTACCTGCAATGGTGGGCGCTAACGATGCTCTCACCTTCAGCATCGCAAAAGAACAGCCTCAACTGCAAATCAGACAGAAACATTTTTACTGCCACCGGGGATAGACTGATACACTCCACGTCAGTGGGAAGAGCAAACACCAACTCCTTGCATAATCTATACAGATCAATCCACCCCACTTGCACTAGTCATTTACTACTGCGCTTAAACCTACGTTCTGAGCTAAGCACAAGCAACGAAGTGTAGCCTTCAGTCGAATAAAAGTATAGCCTAGCTGACGCACAAACCAAGCTTAACTCACTGGGATCCAAATTCACAACCGGCAGCTGCTTCATAAATTGCTCCCTCAATTCGTATGCTGCATAACCAATCGCCTTCTTCTTGTTCCACCCATGCACGCCAACCACACCCTTCAACCACCTGCGGAAAATAAACTCCACTCCCTCCTCCGCGTTCAGATCCTACACAAGCGTCGTCGTCAGTGACCACAATCAAACAACTCACTATATAGAGAATGTCGGATGTATTCTTCGGACTATTGTGCGTGGATATTAGCAGTTCACGGAATAGGCTACATCCCTCATTATTCGGCTCCTTCAAATTAAGTTTCTAGAAGGACAAGTTAAGATCAAAAGAGGGCGTACTATACGAAGGTGTTCCCAACATTCCCCAACCAATACGGGAGCACGGTTGATAACGCTCAGAACAATGGCATGGGAGGTCCCGCACTCGGGGAGCTTTGCGCGGTGCTTGAATTGATGAGGAATGTAGACCACATCACCAGACACACAAACTCTCCTTGGCTCAATTTCCGACTCCTCACTTTTAGGTGGATAGACGTCGATTTCGAGGGAACCCTCCAGTACGATAACGAAAATATCGCCAGGCAGAGCACTGTGTCCAACGTAGCGATCGACGAGAGGCCCAACGAACCCCTTATTCACAAAGTAATGACCGAGTATAGAGGACCGTTGATGACCTCCTGTAGAAAGCCGAGGTGCATGGCAAGTTTGTGGTTGAAACGCTCTGGGAGGTGGATACGTAAACTGGCACCCATCTAGAAAGGGGTGGAGAGAGAAGAGGGACTTGATAATCAGAAAATGCCAGTCAATAGCATGGAATGGAGCACACATCGATAAGTGACCTCCTGCTGTGGATCCTTGGGGTGGATCGAGTTGATCAGAGCAAGCAGCAGCACTAATTGAGGAAGGTCGCCGAATGAGATTAATAATAGGGCCAAGTGTAGCCTTAAGTTAGGGTTAGAAACATCGAATAATAATACGCTTAAGTAGCATCAAAATGTTGGGATGGGAAAGGATACTGAAGGGTGGGCAGAAACAACAAGGATGTAGAAAGATGTGAAATACGAAATCAAAACTCCTCTCGAATGGAAAGTACTAGAACAAAAAGTGTTTTTTTCCAATCATGGCAAAGCAATGGAAACTTTTAAATGCAACCAAATAAGGTTGCAGCTTGAAATTTTCCCAACTTAAGGACGAATTAACTCGCATTTGTAAAAGAGGCCACGACGAATCTCACAGTTCAGGCTCAACCTTAAGGATTACAATGTGCGACAATCATTTCTACTTCAATCCATGGCATAAATGAACTTCTTTCTGCTAATACCACTGCCCAAGCAGTAAACCACTAACACTAACACTGCACTAACTTCTGCAGTAATACAAGTCGGATGAATATAACTCAAGGATTTTAAACCGTTGACAGTGCCATGACTAGTCGCCAAGTTTTGAGAACGTAAATGGCAAAACCTGAAGGCAAGATACCTCATGTGAAGCACACATCGTACGCCCAAAGATGCACAGCAACTTGGTATTCGGTGCATTCTGGCAAAAGCCAACACATTCAAGCAAACTCCAGTCAATTTTATCATTACTCGTGCACTAAGGACACCCCTAACCCTTCAAACCGCAGTCTGACAGCCACTTCGACCGGATGAAGCATTTATAAGCGCAAAAAGCATGGCAAAATAACTCACTTTAAGTTGATTCCAAACAATCCATCGGTAGGCTCGAAACTCATCCCGTGTTTTGCCCTCTGCACCAGGGGCCGGAATAATTTGCACATCGTGTCCAAAATACAGTTCTCCCTCAGCAATCAGTCTGTCCATCATTTGAACAGGGGAAATGCAATCAAAGCTCCATCTCACGTCTCCACAAGAAGAATACATTGGTTGCAGGCCGTAGTGGTTACTAAAACAGGAGATAAGAACTGGTGAACACCTACTCTNGCCCTGCCACCCACAATAGACGGCTTGTGGGAGGAAGACCCCCTTCTCAATTTCACTAGATCAAGAACAGATTCATGGCCAGCAACCTCCGACATCGAGTTCGGCTTCACTTCCACACCCTCGTTTATGGCTTGAAGAGAAGAGGTGGAGGGTTTAACAATTTCCCGACAAGTAAATTAGAGCATTTTAGGACCTGATCAATTTACCCGATTTGTTGCGAGTTCGCCTCCTCTTCTTCCGGTTCTCGGTAACAGCTGGCGATTTCGGTTTGGCGTCTGTCTGCAGCAAATGTTTAACTATTTTAACAAAATTCAGGAGAGACGTATTTTACCCTTCTTCTTCGGCTTATAGAACTCAAATGCGAAGGACACCCAAAATCCCGAGACAAGCTCGTGGTCCCGCTTAAATAGAGTGCAAGCGGACCGATTGATTTAAAGTCCAATGGCTTTAAAATCACTGTCAAATAAACAAAACTGTCTGCTTTTCTAAAAGCAAAATCTAATCCAATGATTTAAAATGTCTGTTTTAAACACACCCGAAACAGTCGGTCCTACTGCTGAGAACTCGTAGCTGAAAAAAAAAGTTATTTTGTGTCTAAAATTCACAGATTCAGCTAAAGGTGTTGTACCTTTTGCAGTTTTTGCCCGTGTCCCTGCATTTAATGTAAAAAAACCGCAAAGTTTGCAGTGTTAGCTCCAATACCAGACTACATTTTTAAATTTTGTTCAAACTGTGTGCTAAACTATGAGGATTTTTACAGGCTCCTGCATAAGCCGTAGCGTCGCCACCTACTGCCCCGTCTCTAGGACTAACCCTGACTCTGGAAGAACGAATGTTATACGATACGTTTACTGTCCTAGAAAAAAAGGAATCAAGACTGCTCTAATGGGCACTAGGAGGTCGGCCTCTCTTAGCGTCGGAGAAACCAACTTTTCAAGCTTTGTGCCCCAGTTATTTTCTCAGCCCTTTTCCTCACTTTCAGCACCGACCACGGTGCCACTCTTACGTCGAGTGATGTCCTTTTTCTCCATAGTGCGCAGTCCCCGTCCTACTATCCGGCTAGTAGAACACATTTGTAGGATGGCATCTTGCTGAGGTGGACGGAGGTGCGGAGTTTTGCGCTGCAAGCAATGCAGTTCGTAGTTGTAAATAAGGTTACCATGCGGAATGGACCACTGCTCCAGTAATGGTCGATTTTGCTGTGAGTTTTGGGTGGGGCGAATGGTCCGCATAGATGTGCAGGCTCTCAGAATTTGCGTGCCGCATTATTTTCTCTCGCCTGATACAAGATAACCCTAAGTGTCTGTGCGATAAGAGGCGTTTTTATTATGCCTTCCTTAGAACGCAGTACGCACTCTAGACCATCACAGGTTGCCACCTCCGCATGCGGTAGGAAGATATCATAAAAGACGCTCATTTTGTTCCCCGTAAGTGTATTGAATGGTGAAGCACCAGCTGAGGTTTGGATTGAAGTCCCGTATGCAAGGTGAGCGCATCCTACACCTAGATCTCATTCTTTCGATTGTTGTGCTTGTCTTGGCAACCTTGAAGTACTTGCACACTCCAGTAAGAGTCGGCGTCCGAAGTTGGAGTCTTGATTGTCATGGACCAATTGAAGAAGTTTGAAGTGGCCGATTCGACGTCTTGCAGCAGTGCCTAATCAAACTGGATAAATTTAAAATACAATGCAAAATACAATGCAAACGGATGGACGCATGATTATGTACACTTCCAAATTGGCGAGCCCCTCCCTTCGTATATCCGCACTCTCAACTCGCACCGACGATTGACGCTTTCCGTCTACGAGGTCACTAGTGCAAAAATCACCGCACCGCACCGCACCGCATTTAGTCAACTTCCACCAATTTCACCGAAGAGAGCATAAATGTCGTGTGCTGCCTCAACTCTGCATTTGGCACCGCTCACAGTGGCAAAAGTAGAGCTTTTAGCTCATTTGTCGCCTCAGCCAAGGAGTTCCGAGCCGAAAAGCAACTCCGTGCCTGTGGAAGCGGAACGAAATTGTGATAAACGGACCGATTAAAATCGGCAGATTGACACTTGATTTAAGCTTGATGAGGGCTGCACATTGACGTCCTGTTTGTAGAAGAATCATTACCACCTCAATGTGAGTTTATTTAAATTATGCTTGCTGATGTGGGAGAAGAGTCGATTCGGTCTATCGATGGAGAAGAGCGTACTCAAGCACTCTTTCGGAAGATGCCACAATTGAATCCACAGCAAATCCCAAGGGAGCGACAAATTTTACCCAAATGTAAATTGTTATGATTTAAATAAGATTTTGGACGGTGATCTTTTTTGTATGGTAGTTCTGGATGCCGACAACTATAATTCAGCCCCTTTGATACTTTTGTTTACTCGCCTGAGGTGCCGAATCGCAGCAGCTAGCGGTATTGTGTGGTGTCTTATCAATTCGACAATGTACAAATCCTGGATATAACTTTCATTAATGTAGGAAATCTTCTTTGGATAAAAATTCGCTGCAAACGACTTTAGTAAATTGTTTTTGGTCACATATTTGTGATGGCTTTTTATCAGAAAACAACAGGCGAGTATTGACATGTATACGGCGCAAATTACACCTCTATTTTTACTATAGTAATGACGGAATCTAGATAGTAGGTGAATAAAAAATCACAGGAACGAGTAAAGGGAGGTTGCCTATCGATAAATGGATATGGCACGTAGGAAAGAGAGAGAAGGCAGAAGGGCGGCAGAGAGGAAGTAACCAAGCAGTAGCTGCAGGTTGGGTAGGCGTGGATGTGCAGGCGAGTCGAGTGCATAGGTAAAAGTGAGCACCATCCGGGGCTACAAATGAAGTCTAACCCCTTTCGGGGCATTACTATGCAAAATAACTCCCTCTACTTTTACATTATTATGACGTCTGACCTTGGGCTGAGTACTAACCCCACCAAAAGTGCATAATTACAGCGTCTGACCCTAGAATGTTGCCTGACTTCATCCAGAAGTACATTATTGCGTCATCAAACACTGGAATGGGGTTGTTTGCAAACTTGCAGTGTACCAATGTGTAATCCGACCTACAAATTAGTTGGAAAGAGGTGCAATTCCACACCAAAGGCGCAAATGCCCAAAATCTGACATTGTCTCCTGGCCTCCTACATCGGTATGCAGGTCCGTAAATTGGTGTAATTTGTCCTTGGAGTCGACACTGTTCTTTGTCTAGCCTTGATTCTGACGTCAATTTGACATGAACCTTAGCTGGGTTGGTATGCAGGGCCGCGAGGTGAAGTCATTGCCTTAGAATCAAAGTTAGCCTCTTTGCAGTCTCGATTCTGCAATTACTGCAAGCTGTTTAGGCGCATTCGTCTACTCGTGCTGGCAATTGAAGTAAACCATTTATCTCTCCAAGTGAATAGATGGTGGCATTTGCTGTTTCGGTTTGCTGCCTTCGTCGACAACTTGGCCTCTTTTTCTTGCTCTTGCCCTGCCAGTCAGTTCTGAGAGGTGAGGGGGTCATATGCAATTAATCAGGGTCTCTGTATGTGTTTTTGTGTAGTCTTATAGATAAAACTGACGAGGGTGGCGGGCTGCTGAAGTGGACGTACGCGCATTAAATGAATATTTGGGTATCAGTACAGAAGTGAAGCCGCAGATTGCTTCCAAAGCAGGCCTATTGTCCAACTCTGTAAGTATGTTTCTGGTTCTATCCTCACCGACACTCCTATAATTATATTGCTTGTGTTATAAGTGTCTCCTTAGCCATCACACACGTCTTTCTGCCATGCTCAACAGTGCCGACTCCTTATTGAAGTCATTGAGGTAACAATTTAATTTCCTTCGCATCTCCACTTATTTGTCTTTCTCAGTACGCAGCACTTCTTTAGTATTATTTTTCTTCATCCTCTTCCTCTTCTTCTTATTTTCTTCCAAAGCACTTCCTTTTACAGTGTTAACTTCATTTCCACCACTTTCAGTTATTCTCTAGCCTCGTCCTTTTTTTGACAAGCTTATTCCAGCGAGAGTTCGTGCTCGTGTTGCTTTCCTGTTGGTCAATCAACAGGTATTTCTGTCCCCCAGAGAACTTCGTGAGGGCTGAGGTATTCCATCCAGAGTGTCTAATGCCCTCGGCCAAAGATGCATTCTCTAACAACAGCATTCAACGTGGCGATTCGGCAATTTCTGTGGCAGAACACACATTTGCCGGCAATGTTTGGGAGACTCAATGTGTCTGTCCACTTCCCGTAATTGCGTCTAAATTGGCTCAGCTGGAATCTAGGGTCACCGATTTAATTACGTGAGTGTCATTTTCCTTGATTCTGATGGTCTTTCTGATTTCATTTTCATGACTCTGGTTGTTATGTCATGCAGGTTTGACAAGCTGTCTAGCAGTTCATGGTAACTACAGTTTTACCAAATCGCGTGGTGCCAAGGGGATGTTTACGGATAAGGCTGTAGAGCCGATGTCGGGTTATTGCATATTTACGTTTTTGAGTAGTGTTTAAACCAGTGGAAGAAATCAAACGTAAATGGTGTCATCATTTAAGGAATTTACTGACCGTGGTGCCATGAATGCTCTTGTTAGATAGACCTTAGTTTCGAATGCACAAAACAGTGGTTCCGCAGCTGCTGTTTTGCGTGTTACCTTCCATTGTCTTTGGAGGAGATTTGCTGGAACTCAGGTCCCGTTCACCGACCTCATTCTCTTGATTGCCATCATTATCACAGATAGGCCATCAAAGGTGCAAAACGGAATGTCTTAAATTCAATTAATGGGAAGCATTGCGTCCTAACCTGCACTATTTGAATCGGCTTCGTGATCCTATGACTAGGTCTTGCTTCCTTAGTCTGTTTTAGAGATCTTACCCTTGTTTGCAGTGCTCGATTGAAAGATAGCTTAGGGCAGTCTTTGTTTATTTACAAGAGGATGTTTTGCGCCATCTCACGAACCTCGTCTTCAGCATTTCGTACCTGAGTGTTTCAAATGCAGCGCGAATATATGTGTAGTTGTAGGCGAATTCGAAGCGTCCGATTACTACCTACCAAGAAGCGTTACATGATGTAATTTTGAAATGTGCTTTTAACATCGATGCTAATCGTAGAAATGCTATGCTAGTAATGTGCAGAGGCTCACTCTCACAACGGACTATCGTCTCCTTGAACAATCGCCCATAAGCATCATTTCATTTTTTCACCGGGAGTCGTTCTGGACAGCTGCATCACTAGACCGGGTTGTGTGAGCGCCTTTAATTTGGCTTTTAAGTGGAAGCACGAGTAGCGAAGTTTGCCTGGGAAATGTAAGGTTATTATTGTTTAGTCCCTAACGATGTTCAATATTCTCGCCGCGATTAATTTTCACAGGCTCTGCAATGCTCGTTAAGTTCTAAANGTAGCGAAGTTTGCCTGGGAAATGTAAGGTTATTATTGTTTAGTCCCTAACGATGTTCAATATTCTCGCCGCGATTAATTTTCACAGGCTCTGCAATGCTCGTTAAGTTCTAAATGCTGCTTGTAAGGATTCCCTTTAAGTATCATTTGAGGTGACTTTCTTTGGCATCGCGTTGTGTGCTTGTGATGACTCCTTCTCCGTCAATAAATGTGGTCTCTAGCAGCAGGACATTGGCATTTCCCTCACAACATCACCTCAGCACGGTGTCGAAACGTAATATTCTACTCAAACCATTGGAAGATGATAGTTAAGTCCATTGACACCTCTTGGTATGGACCTCGAAACCATGATATGGATCTACTGTGATTTTTTTTCATTTCTTTGGATATGGATCTACTGTGATTTTTTTTCATTTCTTTGAAAAAATGATATGCGGTTATGCGCAATCTTTCGATGAGGCTAAATGATGTGTTTTTTAAAACGGAATGCGATCTGTGTCCAATAAAAGCAGTAAAAGGCCTGGACTATGAGGGCGGAGTTGATCGCAAGGTTGCGTTACCAGTAAGTCATCAAAATTCCTCCATGTGTTCGCTCCTCTGAATTGCTCGACGTTCACATGTCTTATGATCCTGACTATTCAGGGCATTTGTCGTCACAGCTACTCCAAGCCTTGCGATTGTTTTAGCAGAAGAATGTCCTATTTTCTTTTGAATCAACTGCTTTGTTGCTGACTTTTCCAGAATGTCGGCCAGTCTAGTTTGCAGATGCCTGATGTTCCTTCAAGCTACATCGAAATGACAGAAGTGATTGGAACTAGTCGGTGCTGCGAGTTATTTGGCCGAATGTTTTGCACTGCTTTCGGCAAGAGGCGACTACAGAACCACTTCTTTCCATTTGTGAAGAAGGAATATGCCACCCATCCTCTAGTGAGTAACGCACCTGTCCGGCAAGAAATTGCCAATCTCTATCGTGGGTACTTTTCTTTGCGTATAGCTTCCAGTTTAACTAGGCTGCGTACTCAGTCCCCCCTCCTCCCCCACCCATTGGTCATCATACCGATTGGCCTTGTTGCAGCCCCTGTGGTGGCCACATCTGCGTGTGCGATGCACTTGTGGTGAATTCGCCATTCATTTATTCCTCATGTCAGGGCGTGGGTGGCCACGGTGTGTCGTCGAAGGTAAGGAAGCGTTTTCGAACCCACCTCACAGTCAGTGGGAATACATTAACGTCTCATGCGAGGCACTGCTAACTCAGTTGGTGTTTAGTTTGCGGTTATTTATAGCTGTATTCATGTCTCCCTAGTCCCCGATGTACCTCTCAAGACATTTGTTTGTTTTCCGTTTGACTCCCATCCCCAGCCTCCGCCCTTCCACCCAACTTGTGTGAGTGAGCAAGCGTCAGACGTTGGAATGGGAAGGTCTGGCGACGAAGGTTAGGTTCTGGAGTGATGAGAACTAGATACCTGGAAGAAACTCTGGCATATGGTTGGACAAATGGGTTTTGGAATAAGGGAGGTGGTTAATTGGATTGCAAGTTGGACGGATAAATTGTTAATTAATTTCTGTCGTGATGGGACCAAGAATAGTGTAAGGAATTGAAGATGACTTGTGAAGATTTAGTTCTTGGACTGATAGGAGTAGGTAGCTGCGATAGACGTAAAATAAGATTTTCAAGCAGAGGTAACTACGAGGTAGGAAGCGATTGTAGCAAGATATGCAGTGAGTTTGGATATGGGGTGATGGAGGATAGGTGACTGTGGAGAAGGTGAGGTGAATATGTGCGAAAATATATTCTAAATTGGAAGGTGTTTCATTTTTAGGACGAGGCCTATAAATATAGGCAGAGAAGTAGGTTTTCTGAGTGATAGAAACTAAAAAGCCGGGAGAAATGAAGGTTTTGGAGTGGTGAGATGCAAAAACTTGGTAGTATCAGAGTCAGATATGCGAAGGAGCCTTGAGGGACAGTTGTGTTGTTGGATAACAGCAGTTTAATAACTAGATGGCATGGAGGGGAATAGGTAGTGTATCGGGTAAACATGTGATGGGAGCCAGAATTGATCATGCGTACTGGGTTAGAGAGGTGCATGTTTGGGCTTTAGGACCACAGAAATCGGAAATGTGCGGAAGAACCGAGGCATACATAACGAGAAATCGGTTTTGAAGTGAATAGAACTGGAATTGGTGAATTGGGTTCCAGAATAAAGGGGAATGTATGGTTGGATGAATGCGGTGGTAGGAAGTGACGAAGATTAATAGTCTCGGTGGGACTGGTGCAGACGGGTAAGTTGTGTGGTTTGAAATGAATGGTACCTTCGTAATTGGAAAGGTCTGGAGGAAAGATGAAGGTAAGTGGGAAATGCAGGGAACTGTGGTTAGGTATCAAAGAAAATCAGATTGGCGTAGAACTGAGGTGGATAAGCAGATAGCTGTAATTGTGGCATGATATGGAGCCAAATAGTCCCAACTTGCGAAATTCTCGAGGATTAAAGGGGATTTCGAGCAGTAGGTGCCTCATTTTTTCTCCTGACTGGTCGTTGCCTTTTATGCATTTTCACTTTACTTTCCTTGCTTTTTATAGAAATATTGGGATGCCAGCTTTGGCCTAGCGAGGAACGAGCGTCATAGCGGCTTCAATGCATCGTTTATTCACGTCATCATCAGTGCTTAGCGTTAATTCATTTTCAAATGAAATTGAAATTTCTGGCGATTTAAAATGCTTGACCTGACGTCTCACTGGCCGTCGTGTTTCTGCTTCGTTATGTTTGTTATAACTTGATTATCCTCTTTGCTACCAGCAATGCTTAAGTAAGGCTCCTTATTAATCTCGGGAAATGATGAGGTGGTTTGTTGTGCCCTACTTTCCCAGCAGCCGTCGAGGCTGGGCATTTCTTTTTCCCTTTAAAAGTTAGCTTTGGGCGTCTTTTGCGTTGCATTGTTTGCATTGTTGACAGCCCACACTACATCTTGCCTTCATTGGTCCTGTTCGCTAAATCGTTCTTTTACTTGACCATTATGCCACTGGTGACTCATCAAACACATTCTGATTTCCTTGAATTAAGAAGCCCTTAACCTCACCCTCTAATATTTGGAACTTAGGCTTTGCAACTAAGTGGGTGGACTTATGCCGCTAGCGGCATCTAAAACACCGAAGTTCTTATTACTATGACTCGATTTTCATGGATGCGTCGATTGTCGTTGGTTTTAACGGACTTTGCTTCCTCAATAGAAGTTATTCTGCCCCATTTCATTAAACTTCCAAATAAATTGCATGATGAGTCGTCAGCTGTCGCGGTTAGGTCACTACGAGGAAGCGGTGAATCCTCACTGCTAAACATGGACCTGGATTCTCCAGACGTCAGCAATGTATTCTTCATCTGTGTACCAGCCAAGTGTAGTAATAGGTGTAGGCAGTGAAGGCATCAAATCTGCTCCTGANCTTATGCCGCTAGCGGCATCTAAAACACCGAAGTTCTTATTACTATGACTCGATTTTCATGGATGCGTCGATTGTCGTTGGTTTTAACGGACTTTGCTTCCTCAATAGAAGTTATTCTGCCCCATTTCATTAAACTTCCAAATAAATTGCATGATGAGTCGTCAGCTGTCGCGGTTAGGTCACTACGAGGAAGCGGTGAATCCTCACTGCTAAACATGGACCTGGATTCTCCAGACGTCAGCAATGTATTCTTCATCTGTGTACCAGCCAAGTGTAGTAATAGGTGTAGGCAGTGAAGGCATCAAATCTGCTCCTGACAGTGTGTACTCCAAACGCGTTGCGGTAATACACCACGTATTCCCGCATCAAATGCCATCGGACGGATTAAACGCCTTAATGGGAGTAATCATAGATCGAATGCCACTGAAAATCCTTTATTGGTGGCTCTTCTCTGTAGAATGAGCTTTTACATGTTCAAACCCATGATTCACACCTTCAAAGCATAACCTATCCTTTTGCTGGAGTGCGTGCGAAAAACCATCATCATGCGAAAGATCAGCACAACACCTTTCCCTGAGCGAAAATATTTGTTAGCATAAAAGGATTAAAATATGCATTCAAGTTGTGCAATCGAACCAATAGCTCTCTTAGCGCTAAGTGCTCCTAGATTGGGATACACACGGATTTACGTAGGAAGACGCTAAATCGAAAAATAAACCAGTGCAGTTCTCACTTTCTGAAAAGTTTCACCTATTTACCTTTCAATGACTTGATTTCTCTTAATTTTCATAGCAAACGGGAATTTTTGCCCCGGTGTCACCGTTCCCTTGTCACGACTCTTTCACCTAAGCTCACACGACGCAAATAGATGTCGCCTTTGTTTAGGGGGAAACACGTTAGGCTGAGAAGAATAAAATCCATTGTTGACCATCCTCGACACACAGGTAGGAAATCAGCGTTACTAGATTAGTTCATCTTTTGAGACCTTTATTTGATGCTTGACCCTGGACAGGAGGATAAAAATGTGGTTGGTCAAATGCCTCGCATCGTTTTGCGACAGTAGGCGGTTGCAGAGTTATTCCTTTCATTGCGGAATGAGAACTTTGCCACTCCCATACTGAGTGGAGCGCGTAACCGAGAATATTTCTCCTTGGGTGTGAATTCCAAGCCCATTAATTCACTTCTCGAATTGCACGTTTAGCAAAACAGTCACGCTTCCAGTCGGCCCTTTTTTAAAACTTAAATTTAGCCTGCGACTCCTTATAGTAGCACACTTTTGCTCCGAGAAACAAGCGAATGGACCTCACACTAATGATGTCCTTTTCTGCTCCACATTTTTCTCCCGAATTTTGTTGTGTCTTGTGCGTGATGGTCTGCTGTTATGAAAAGTTAATGATCTGCTCTTGGAGAAGGATGGATAATAATAGCACTGTGGATAGACACAGGGTGGCATCTTCCTCTCTTTCCTCACGTTCTCTGTTCTCTCCCTCAATTCCTACTTTTCACAACCTAGATTACCATCATGCTAATTTAAAGAGGGCCTTGTCCAGCTTCTTGGCTAGTCCTGACTGTTTTAGAAGAAGGGCCTGTGTTGCTATCGTGTCGTCAAGTGGCCTTAAATATGCTGATCCCAGCTGTAATTGCTGTCTAGCACACATGAGGAGCGCAGTTTGATCTCTATTCCATTACATACAAAGCGCCAATGTGTTTGCTCAGCGGCGGAATACAAAATCAACTTTTATTTAAAGTTTACAGCAAATTTGCTAATCAAAAATCAAACGTGTTCCAATCACACCTCGCGCCTTTATCTGACCTGCTGCGCAGACTTAGGCATGGGGAGAGATCGGTGGAGAATCCAAGCAGTAGTGTTGCGATGAAGGACTGTCGCGTTCTTGTGCGTTATGTTGCACGTAAGCAAATGATTATACGCAAATCATGTGCGCTTACGACTTAAGGCAAGTCATTGAGTGGGTTTTGCTGAAAACTTTACCTGAGAGTCCGTTCTCTAATTCCTTGGATTGCATTCTCATAACCATTGTTGGCTTTTAGAGCTTAGGAGCAAGGTAACAGCCAGAGTAGCAAATGTACTGCTTAATTAGCGTAATTTAGCACAACTGCGATGTATGCCCTTTGGGGATTGTTTCCCACTTCCATCTAACAAAATCCGGAATCGGAGCTATTTGACAAACCTTGCGCGTTTGCGCTGCACTGCCACCTTGCCACTACCACAAGTCCATTTGTAAGGTGCAATTGTTCTTCTCCCGGACATTGATGGAGTGTGTCGCCAACAATTGTTGGGCCGAGGTGTAGCCGCAGGTGTTTAGCGCACTCAACCCCCTCTCTCCCAACCAATCAGTCATCACATCGATTGTAGCTGGCGTGATACCTTGTGATAGCCACATCTGCATGTGTGATGTCCTTGTAGTGAATTCGTCCTTTCCTCAGCCCCAATGACAGGAGGTGAGGGACTGCGAGGTAGTCTTCGAAAGTAAGGGAAGTTTTTTAGAATCCATCTCGAGACGAGATGCCAGTATTTTCTGCCTCACAGTCAGAAGGAGCAATCGAACAATCGGCAAATTCGTTACTTGCTTGTTGTTTAGTTTGTGGTTATTTGTATGCTTCTATCTTCCTAGCTCTCGATGTACCTCTGCAGCCGTTTATCTGTTCTCCATTCATCCTCATCCCCGGCTTTCGCTATTCTGCCTTACTTGCATGAGTAAGCAAACGCTTAATGCTGGAGTGGGAAGGGCGTGTGATAAATGTTTAGGTCGTGAAGTGATGAGAACTAGACACTTTGGAGGAACTGTGGTATATAGTTCGATAACCAGGCTTTGGAATAATGGGAGCTAGTTAACTGGATTAAAAGCTAGAGGGATTGGTCATTGATTCGTTCCTGCGGTGATGAAACTAAGGAAAGTGGGAGGAACTGAAATGCATATAGAGAGAATGAGTTCTTGCAGTGATAGGGGTAGACGGCTGGAATGATGAGGCGAATTGATAGTAAAATCGTAAATTGCATTGGTGGGAGCGGAAGTAGGGCACAATCGAGGCAAGATACGCAGTGGTGTGGACCCGGGTGGTGGCTAGGATCTGTGGAGGAACTGAGGTGGACATGTAGGGAAACCACATTCTGGCCTGTAAAGGGTTGCATTATGGGAAGGGACTTAAGCATGTAGCCAGAGATGCAGGTAATGGAGCGATAGAGACCATGAAATATAAAGTGATTTGGGGTCTGGAATGGCGCGATGTAAAGATTTAGTGAGGTTGGAGGTGGGCTTGCAGAAAATCAGATCCTGCGCATCAGGAGCTGAGATGCTGGGGAGGAGCCTTGAGGCAGGTTGATAGAGTTATGATTTCGGAACAGGAACTCAAAGACTAAGAGAGGCGGAAGGAATTAGATGGAAAATTGGGTCCATATATGATAGGAACCGGGAAAGGGTACCCGAGTTAAGGCAATGAAGCACACATTTGAGTTTTAGACTTAAAGGGATTGGAAATTTGGAAAGGAACTGTGTTAGACGTGTCGAGAGATGGGTTTTGAAGTGACCACAACAAGAAATCAAGAAGGTCCTGGGGTAGACAATGACTTAGGCTTTAGAATGAGGGGAACAGGATGGTCCAATGGCTACAGATTTTCAGAGTTAGATTCTGAAGTAATGGGATCTGGAAAGTCGTTAGGAATTCAGGTGGGTTGTAGAAAATGGGGGTTTGGAGTGATGGATACAGGGAAGCTGGGGTCACAAATTTAGTTTGAAATTGACGGGATCTTGACAACTAGAAGGAGGTGAGGCAGATGTGTAGAAATAGATTTTTACGGGGAGATGAGAGCTAAATAGCAGGGATAAAATGAAGCAGATAGTCAGAAAAATGGGGTCGGGTATTGTTGAAAGCCAGGTCAGCGTAGTGGAAATGAGGTAGATAAGCAGGTGAACATAGCTGTGGGTAGCAGAGGTCCCGATAATTTTATTCTTTACGATTTTTGAGGTTAGAAAAATATTCCAGGTAGGGGAGGCTTCACATATTCCCTGTTATTATTCAATTTTTCTGCCTCGCTTTGCTATGAAGTATTTTGAAGACGTCTTTGGACTGGGAAGGGAGAGGTGTAATTGCGATTTCTTAATACGACTTCACTTCGGTATCGGTGCCCAACGCGAACGAGATTTCCAACGGTATTATAATTCCTGCCACCTATCGCATCACCGCTGTGGGATCAGAGCTTCATTTTCGGAGATTTATTCAAATTGGGAAATGAAGAAATGGTTTATTGCGCCCTACTTTTCCATTTTACTCAAACGTGAAGCAAATGGCAATGCATGCAAAGGCTGGATTTTCTTTTGTCTTTTTTTGAAGTTTGCGCTTCAGTTTTATTGCAACTCCTCGCTTTGGGTTGTTGTTAACAATCCACATTGCACTTTACAGTCATTAGCATGCTCTTATTTGCTTTCAACATCCTTCGTAACCCATCAAATGTGCACAATTCATTCGTTATGCTTTCATGAAAATAAGCAGTCTTTGGCCCCACCTCTAGAATAGTGTAATCGTAGGCTTCACGAATAATCGAGTAAATTTTTACTGCTAGCATAAGTTAAAATGCCGGGAACTTTGTAGCTGTGCCTCGAAATTCTTAAAACGGTGCCTGCAGACAGTTTAAACGCTCTTCTTCTTACCCGGCTTCATATTTCTATTGCATTAGATGAAATGTGCGAAATGCTGCCTCTTGTCACCGTTACACCAAAAGCGGGAAGTGGTGAGACCTTGATGCTCATTATGTGCCTGAATCCTCTGGCCATTTGCAATGTAATCTTAACCTAGACAACAGTAGTTGTGTATGCAGGCAGCAAAAGCATCAAATCTGGGACTGATGACATCTATTCCAGGCACAATGCGGTAACAAAACACGCATTCCACATGCACTCGTCATGAAAAGAATGTGAATCTCTCAAAGAGGATCGACAAAGCCCGAATGCTACTGTAAGTCCTTGTTGCGGTGGTTCTCCACTCTGCAGGCTGAGCTTTCACACATCCAGACACGTGGTGCGCATTATCGAGGCTAAACAAACCTCTTGTTGAAGTGAACAAGCGTTTGCTTGGAAGCAGTCTAGGGAAGACAATTCTTGGCCCACAGTGGTGTAGACCCAATTATTTTAAAGTTTTTTGGCCTCAAAATTGAAGGCTAGTAGTCTAACGCCTTTTGCAGTGAAAGTCGGATTTATGTGATTTCATTAATGGTGCAAAATTTGCTCATTTCTATGCCTGCACGATGGCTGACGAAATGGACACAAGAAGGACTCAACAATGCATTTCGCTTTTACGGGATCTTTAGGTATGTTGAAAATTGAGGCTTCAGGTGTTATATTTATGGAGCGTAAAATCTGAATTTTGTGATTCGAAGCAGAAAAGTTGGCAGGAAAACAGATGATTGACAATGTCGCCATTGTCACGCCCAGTGGTTGCGTAAAAAACTAAGCTAATGAAGTGAGCAAGCGACTACCAGGTGAAGTGAGCTCTGCAACCAAAGTGTGAGTATGTGATCTATCCTTTATGCAGGTGTATAAGCCCTGTTATTATCTCAGAGGACTTAAGAATATCTAGCCAAATTTTGGGCTTTTCCTATCGCGATTCGGACTGTTACATAGGTGTGACGGTGATTTGTTTAGTTGTGATGAGGTAGGATTACATACCGCTTTATTCTTAGCCTGCTTGCGGGTGTCGCAGGTTGAAGTGGGAACCAAAATTCATTAGTTTAGACAACTTGCGAGACGCTAATTATGCATTGTCGGAGCGGGGATGCGACTGAAACCGGCGAAGAAGTCAGGTTAGAGAGGGTGCGAGAGGTTTGGGTTGCTTGATTTCGCCCAACACCTCAACTCATATTTTCTCTGCATTGTCAGGCTGTGCTAGGCCAATATCATTAAGTTGAGAGCAACTAGTGTTTTGGGCTACTGCTTCTTTGCCGTTAGAAGGGATGGTTTTTTTTGTTATCGCCGATTCAAGTCTAGGTCTTAGCGAAATACTTTAAGTGAAAGTTCGTACGGCACATCGAAAGAATTTGCGCAATGGTAAATTGATGCTAGACGTCCATTTTCCACCCAATACTCCCTAAATTGTCATCGTGATCATTTGTAACAACTTAGGTTAGTTTAGTCGCAGCACAACCTTGTTATCTGCATTGAGAGCTAAAATTTATCCGGCCTTGGATGACGAAGATGCTGACTTAGCATTTTCTACGAAACTAAAGGCAGTTCATAGAGTGGAGATAGTAAGTAGCATGAATTCTTAGCTGGTGCCATGCTGTTTTGGCATCCAATGTGCTCCAACTTTCCAGGATCCGCTTGTAAACGGTTGTGCTGTGTTCGCTTTTCCCACTGGCACAGATTTGTGCTGTTACATTTCTCAGCAGGCTTGTAATGCATTTGGGATGAAGTGGACGTTACGGTAGCTAACATAAACACAACTTACTAGCTGAGCCCATAAAATGAGGATAGGCATAAGAGTGGGGCCTTGAATTTAGACGTCTTGAAATTGTACATGGCAAATTACACCGTTGTCGATCTAGACTGCTTACAGAAAATGTCTAATTTTTTTAAAGTGGGAAGTTAAAACTCGGAGCCGATTGCGGCTTGAAAGAGCGATTTTGCACGTCCTTTTCGTAAACCAACCGAATTCCAGGAAGGCAGATAAGCATCAAATGATTTTCACTCTTCTGCCTCTTACTGACTCTGTTACACGTGCTTTATTTAGGTTGCTCCCCTTTTCTCTACCGATCACAGCGTCCTTTTTGACACAGTTACAAAAGCCTTTTTTAAGGAAAAATCTCCCTCTTTTCCAAAACAGTGTAAATCTAGTCTGTCATCTGAAGTTGAAATGGTGACTTGATATGTGAACCTTACTCGTTTTCCTTCTAATAAGTTGATTCAACGCTCTTGCCACCGTCTTTATCTTTGGTTCACAATACTATTATTTTTACTTTAGTAATGTCCATTATTGCCATCGAAGAGTTTAGTAAGGCCATTGCTCAGTTCTCTCCCTTTTTTCATTTTTATGGCTATGTTTGCCTTTGATGGACAGGTGGCTCAGACGCTCCTTCTTTAGCTTTCAAGAAGTTTAATTCATACAATGGTTGGTTCTTTAAAAAATATATACAAAAAAGGCTGAGCGTTAAGTGTTATCTTTTCCTATTTTTCATCGCTGATGCTGAAATTTGATTCTCGTTCTTATTGCTTTTATAAATCCTAAGCAAAAGCATTTGCATTTTTAATGTATACCATCTTTGAAAGGCGACCAATCACTTGGGTGAAACCTATAAAACATCACACAATGCTAAATGTCGACGGATCAGTTTTCTCTCTGATGGATATCAACTTAAGTGAGCTTCACTAAACCACTTAAGTCAACTAACACACTCGCCAAACAAAAGAGCACAAGTTCATTATTGCTGGCTGACTGACCGACCGACCGAACGAACGAACGAATGCATTCGTAAGGTTAACTAGCCTCCACTTTCCATGCGACATGTCCTGTCAGTATAGAAGTGGGCACGATTTCAGTGTTGCTGAACGTGTCTCAGCATAGAATTGGTATAATGAGAAAAATATAACTGACAAAAACTTTATGGAACAAAAGATATTAAGTATGCGCTTCACCTACTACTGACAAATAATCAGCGGCAATGCTACACACGATCAGCTTTTGCCTCCTAAGCCGTCGCGACAGCACGTTATACAGGTAATGAGATGGTAAAGCGGATTCGGTTACGGATTTAATGAATTTGCTAAAAAATAAGGAAACAATCGCAGGCCAGGACGATTGGGGGTCACTTGAAGCAAAATGGATTGTGTGAGAAGCATGCTCATAGCTTAATCTGAAAGGGTTGTTTTATCTGATCAAATGATTGACATCCTGTATCCATACAAGGGGTAATAATAAGCAAAGAATGCAGGAAAGGCCAAAAGGTGAGGTCTACGCAATCAGATATCTTATCCCTCAAACCCATATCCACTGAACAATTCAATCTCAAGTGCATTAGGATGGGTCTGGAAAAATTAGCCGCTCCGTAAAACAACTTTTTTAATTGTTCCACTCTGAAAGTGCCATTCATTTGTGGTCGATTTACGGATTTGTTTACCCATAGATGCGGAAGATCCCATGTCACTTTCGCTGTGTCTGCTGATGATTTTGAATGTGACATCCAACTCGGTGGGGAATAATCCATGTGATAAGTCGGAAGGCCAAAAGTGTCAACTTCAACCGGCAGTTATTCATTAGCCAATTTTATGCCTCTTTAGAGTAGCGCCAATTCGTGGTGACTTGCATTTTTGCTAGAGGGTCTTGTCCAACTCATAGCAGAGGGTGAGGATCACAGCCCTCGAATCGACGCTCTTTCTAGCATATAAATAGAGGGCAACCGAATTTGGTAGCGGATGTATTAATGAGTCTCCATGTTAACCAAGGCCATGCGTGAAATCCTGACCCATGGTTAGCTTAAAGCCTTGCTTCTGGTTGGGTGGACTTTTGCCTACTACCTTACACTGCATACTGTGGCAAGCAAGCTCGCTCTTCTTCTATAAGTTGAGTAACAATCGTTCATTTGCACTACGTGTGGCTAAGAAGTGCCGGACTGTTGGTGGGTAACGATGTGAGTACATGTGTTGATGCACGACAACTAAAGGTCTACCAGAAGGGCCCCATTCAAGAGTGCTGATCCTTACATCGGATACGCATTTCTGACTCCACTACATCTGGAGGTGTTTAGCTTTAAACATGCTGTGATTTCTACACTTCTCATCTGCGCTTAACTATGTGTCCTTAACATTTGCCGACAGCGATGAAATTGCAGTCTTAGAATCCAACACCTTGATCCACATCACGTGTGACTGCGTTGTGTGCTCGTCGCGGGTGAGACCAATCAACGTTTTGTTAGATCAGTTGCATTCAATGGGATTTGAACTATGAAGGCTTGACCTTGCCGCCATCGATTGCCTCAGCAGCACTAACGTAATGAAACAGTGAATTGATATCCGAACAGTCAACGAGTGCCACGTGTACACGCATCTAGACCCTTCATATTGCTTCGCCGTCCCTCACGCATAGGCTTACAGCCTGGAACGTATTTGATTCATCAATGGCGCGAAAGGACTTGCACTAATGGTGGTGACTAATAAAGGCGTTGGTTGATGGTGGGTTTGGAATGCTAGCCATCTGGTCATACAGTGAGTACTGGAGCTTAAACATTGGACGCGGTAGGGATGCCCAAAATAGATGGTATGGCGTAACGTCGCAGCGTTTGAATGTACTTTCCGTGTGACACAAGTTAGGACCAGGGTTCTTCCGTACAGCACCCTTTTTAATTGATATGATAGAAGTCAACTAAGAAAGAATCGAGCAGCCATTCCAATTCCAACTTCCGATTTAATTCAAACAACTGCATTGGTTTTGTAACCCGTGATTTATAGGATGCAGTTATGTCGGTCAACTTTGATAAAATCAAGACTGGACTTCGGCACACACACTCTCCTCGAAAATATAATTAAGTACTATTACTCTATCGAGAGCTTACGGTAATTAAATTTACCAAGCCAAGTTGGGCAAATTACTCGGCTTCAGGGACCTAATAGAACAAACAACCGTTCATGTGGCCAGGATCCGCTGCCCTGGGAGTCGGGAACATTTGGCCTAAAGAGGACATACTTGTTGCAAAGACGCTTGGCGTATGTCAAGAGGGTTAGCTCTACCTTCACAAATGTATCCCCAATCGGCAAGTAATGAAGGGGGTAAGTATTGCCCCAAAATGTAATTGCTTTGATATTAGGCATCATGCGTTGACTGATGCTTGGAAAGACAAAAGCTGGAGAGCCGTCGGTGTTTGGGAGGTGTGGGACTTAAATTTGCTAGGGTATCTTTGCTGTTCGGCTGGCCTGCAGGCATTGACTGAAAGGCATGTGCATCCATATGGGAGGCGCAATTGCCCATTCTCTGTGGGTTACTCAAGACTGGGAAATTCTGAAGCACTGTATCCACTGCTATTACCATTTGATATGGGCTTAGCATGCTCAGGAGTCTAGATCTCAAAACAGGTGGCTCCAAAGCGCAAACCCAAAAAGCATTTGCTATGAGGGCTGTGGCTGCATGGACTGATCGCATAGAGGCATGCCACGCATAAGCGTAGGGTCATGACCATTGCCATAATCCTTTCAGTCATACATTACTAGATGTGCAAAAAGATGACAGCCTAATGTATTGCTCATGACCAGTACAGCATCATTGCCAGCCAGCAAAATCTGATAAATCCCCCACGTCACATATGTGTGACGCGAGAAACCGAGTGGGACAATCAGGGTATTACATGTGGTGCTGGTAGGGTTGGCGGCAATCGCGGATTTAAATTGTGGCGCGTTTTAAAATGTGACATAAAATGCAAGAATTTTAGTCTTCTTCTTTGCTGAGATCTATGGCATGTTGCTGGCCCCCTAGATGCCCATCATATCCCAATGGAGTGGTCGGCTTCCTCCACCCATCGCCTCCTTATTGACTTAGCACTTTGATTCGGCTGACTTTAATGGGCGACTAGGAGGCTGGCAAGGATCGTTAAATCGGCAGATTGATAGACGCGTCGTGGGGAGGATGTGATAAGTGCTTTTAAATAATATAACCAGGATGTTTTACCTTTGTGTGGCCTTTGAAAGTTGTAGGCTTTATAGCTTGAAATGATTTTTACAGCACAGATTGGGTCCTTTGCCTTTAAGAGCTAGGATCTTCCCGGTCTGCCCTAATTACAGCACCTTATTTCCATGCCACCACACTCACGTGGCTATTCGTTCACTACTTCTACTTCCAATTGTGGAACCCATAGAGACTCAAGAGGAGTGTTTAAAAATTTCTTACAACATGCTTCACGTAAAACTTGCTCCAATCAATCAAAGGTATGCCGGTGAGGAATATAGACAGTAATGCGATCTCTGATTCACCACCGTTCGTTTCACCCACTCTCTCCAGAGAGCCGCTGCAAATTTCACGACCGGTTCTTTTGAAGCATAGAGAAGCTGGATAGTACTGATCTTGTCTTTTAGGTGTGACTTTAAGACTAATATGCAATCTGCAGTGAAATGGGTGGTCTCGCACTCGAATAAGAATCTGTGACTCCTGGTGACCACTTGACGTCCAGCAAACGGCATGATGTGTTCAGGTTACTACCATCGGTGCAATAAAATGATCACGTCTTCGATTGCTTACGTGCCTTTTAGGCAGCAACTCGGGATATGGTCAGTAAAAACTGCCCTTTACGAATGAAGCTGGTGCTGAAGGATTGAAAATGTGCTTTGTTTGATGCGCATTGCAAAAGCAGGCACATTCTAAATGCATCAGATTGTCTGCTCAAACTTAGTGGTTTTGAAGCCCTACTAAAAAGAATCAAGTAGTGGCTCTCGAGGGAAAAGTAAAAATCGAAACCTACGAAATGATGCTCTTAATAGCATGGGAGACGGCAAATGAACTTAGAAATGGGGGTTTCGAAGCGCCCTTGCATTAACCAATGCAATGCTTGAAATTGTGACGATGATGGTGATGGGAAAATAGTCAAATAAACCAGTTGGCCGACTACGTACATCCCCTCAAGCGTGCTTTTTGGTAGGACAGAACAGAAATCGACACAACTGTTGTAATACTTTGTTTGTTCGAACTACCGGTGTAGGTCACTTGGGTGGCCATCTTGTTCTAGCCGGTTGGTCGGCCTCCGAGCCGTGCCAACAGCCCCCAAGTCCTCTGTTACCGGAATATATATATTCTGCCCTAGTACTGCGCCTTCTTTTACCTTAAGGGGAGCCTCGGGACGCTACAACTGTATTAAGCTTTTTGGCAGTAGAAGCCAAATCCAAGTTTTGAGTCCTAGTACTAAGCATGTATCCATCCCCTTGCAGCTGAATCAGACTGTTTCTTATTGTTTTAGTCTCACTTCGTTGCATAAAGCATCTTCTCTGGGGAAGTGTATGAGAGGAGGCATAAAGTACAGTTTTCTTCCAACCATGACATTTTGGTAACATATTTGCGTGTTACAAAAATTGTTAGTTAAAAGACCATACATACCTCTGCAATATCCTTTTTATATGTTTGTAACAAATACCTTACAGCTGGCCCTTACTGAATCCACTTACCTAACAAAAGTGATCCCGCAGACGGGTTTACCACACATTTGTTCAAACATTCATATAATCGCGTTCTTACTTGGCCTCTTCAAAATGCGCTCCGGGATGTGCTAGTAATCACTAAAAGTTCGTTGTCAATCAGTCTATCTTTCATCGCCTTAACCGCGATGGTTTAGTGTGAAGTCACTCTTCCGGTTCGCCTACGCGATAAAGAAAGAGGTCTAGGTGGACAGGTGGATGCGCGCTTGCAATCATGGATGTCAGAAGTAGGTTTCAAGTCCTTGCTGTATACCGACGACAATTCTGCAGTTCGTCGCCCCAGCTGCTCGTTTATAACCACGCGTCACAGCCTTACGTTGCAGGTGCAATGCAGGCCTGCTCCGCGTAAACTGAGGGCGAATTTGCATCTTCACTTACAGTCGCATTTGCCACTCAAGCGCATACTACCGAGGGCGGAATTGTAGCTGCACCTGCCATCCATCGCATACCGTCCTCACTCGCGATCCTCCATGGCTCACAATGCTTGCTATTGACAAGAGGCGAGTAGCACGAGGCTCCAAATTAAAATGGTGGATGTTACAAGAAGTAGCATCAGAATGTGGACTGATAAAGAATACCGATTATTAGACAGTGCGTTGTCTGTCGCATGAAATAAAACTGGTTTCCATGTCGGCAGTTAAAACTGCCTCTCTGCATTTGAACCGCTGTCAGAAAACTCAGTCCTTGGACTGCTGACATTGAGTTCCTTATCCACCTTTTACCCCCCATCCATAACCCCGTATGGTTATTTGTAGGCTTATGTATGTACTTACTTCAAAGTTGGTTCCTTTTATTACGTTCCATGTTCATACATTCCTGCATGCCTTTCGGCACTCCGATTCGCCTTAAATCCAAGAACATTATTGGTCTTAGATTAGATTATTTTAGGTTAGTTATGTAAGATCATACAAGACCCTGTAACTGTTTGCCTTTGCCATAAGATGATTCTGTTACAATTAAGACAGAGCTCAGTGTAATCGCTGTCTTAAAATTTGGGGTATTGACGCCAGTCAAATTTGTTACTCGTGGAAACACATTGTGGTGGCTACTGTTTCTGTGGCCCAACCATTCGAAGCTGGAAAATACAATAGTGACCAGACGATTGCCACTGCTAACAACAGAAACACTATCACTCGCCTCATTTGCCATCACTAGACCAGCCAATTCTTCTCTAGTTAGGCAGGATGAATAGCGCTACTGGCAAGATATTGGGTACCAGCACCATTCTGATTAAAGATGGCGTGCTGTTGTAGAACTTTTGTGTGAGTCATTTTTTGGGCTTCTTTTATACGCATTCGTAGTTGAATGTGATGACTGCTGATGTGAGGACCCCACTTGCGTGACTCAGTTCACTGAAGTAAAACGCAGCTGGTTTGGTGCGCACCCCTACCTTTCATCGACCTTGGATGGCTCCACCCAATTTGGGTGTGACAAAGGCGCCTTTAAGGTCAAAGCGTGGTGATTGTAATGTGAAAACGCATTTTATCGCCACAGGCCTTCAAACCGCGGCTTCTTTAACGTCTACACTTGCTTAAGTGCAACGATACTGGTTGAGCACTGAGCTACGCCAAATAAATAACGCGTGCTTATAGGAAGGCTTTCATCCAAACAGGATTCGCCACAGTTTCATGCGTCTTTCTATTCGCTGTTGACCTTACGCTCAAGGTAGCGACGCATAGCACAGAACCCAGTGTGAAGGAGTTTGTCGGTGAGCAGCGATGGCAGCTTCATATTTACGTGTAAATAACCGTGAAAGCGCCAAAGTATTGACTCCTGATTGACAATATTTTAATGCCTGTGGGACCTAAGTAATGAGTTAGGAATGTGGTATCCAGTAATTATTGCTCTACTCGTCGCCTTGGCTATGAAGAAACTAATTTTGTAAAATTACACAAGACTTGAAGTGGCCCCCTTCGGCATAAAGCTGCACTTCACATGTAAGTAGGGCAAGACCTAACTAAAGTAGTGTTTTGCGGCTGAGATAACAACGCTACTCCAAGTATCACCCATAATGGCACAAGGTTGTGGTAGCCCTGTCCCGGATTGCTTTTACATAGCACATATGACGTTAGATGAGAACATCACTGACATAAATTGTACACTGATGGGTGGCACACAAGTTCTGCGTTAAAGGTGGAAAATCTTAGTGTTAGACCATTGTGCTTTTTATTTAAATCTAATCGTAGGTTTTCAAATAAAGTATCAATGAAGGATTGGCACTGTGATGAGGGTGTTTGACATGAATTTGGCTGACTGAAAATAAGCCCTAGCCAGTCGTTTTGCTGGATGTCCTACATGTGCAGGCCAAATGCACCTCGAGTCTCGCAATTTATATTTACATGCATAAAAACAAAAAAAGAAAATTTGGTGTACATTTGTTTGCAAATCGCTTCGCTGATAGAATGCGGCAATGGGCAAAGACACAAAGCAAACTTGATAGGCTTGGTGTCTGTTTATGATCATGCCTTAAAATGATGCTGGGAATTTCTTCTGTACGTATTTTGCAGCGCGTTGTCTGCTCCGATTCATAACCACATAAGTCAATGTGATTAACACAGCTCAGAACACAACGACGAGCCTTAAATTTGAAGAGGCGAAGACATCAAAGAAATTATGACTAGGCGGCTTGCGGTGGTTAAGTGCATTTTCACATCAAAAGCGCCTTCGTCACACCCAAATTAAGTGGGGCCGCTTAAGGACCAAATTGTGACAGACGAGATGTGCGCCGATTGTCTGAACAGAGCCAGATATTAGGAGTCCTTGCTTTGGCAGTCATCGTATTAAAATCTTAGTGCGTTGGAGCGAGAAACCGAAATGCCGCCCAGAGGCGGTGATGTCTGATTTTATAAGAGTTGTCAACTATTTTTGCAGACTACAGTTAGCTCAATAGAGCAAATTTAGAGCACAAGTTGGCTTGAGAGAGGAAGCACGGGGGTATGAGGAGTACAGCGGTATAGGCGACCCTATTGGCAAGTTATGAACTGTTGCCCTTCTACTTTGTCTAGAATCGATAAACTGCGTATACTTTCGTATGATTCAGTGCAGGCAAATGTGTCAGCACAGGCTCGCCTTAAGGCATGCCTTGATTACGTGATTATCCCTCCCTTCCGGTAGAACACGACCAAGTAGATAGTGGTGATAAGATTCAGGAGTTTTGTTGTACCTCAAGTTTATTTTACGGCCTTCAAACCCTTTTGTTTTCTGCTACTGATGCTTGAAGAAGCCCTCAAATAAAGCCGCTGTCTCCATCATCAAACACATATTTGAAGCAGTCATTATGCTTCAGAGGCCTTTACAGTCAGAGATTTGTAGTAAAACGCTTTTTAAGTTTCTCACTGTTACAAAAAGAACTTCTTTATTAAGTTTGGGTTTTAGCGCTTGGCAAAGATAGCTCAGGCATGACGATTGGTAGACATAAAAAATTGCTTGTGGAAACGTTGGTGTAGGAAGGCTGGAATGATGGCAGTCTGGATGATATCAAATGTAGCGCACAAAAAGAGAGGGACTCGCAAAACCAATTAATAACGCAAGAAGCTTGCGCATACCTACTAGCACCTGCATTACTCTAAATTTTGTAACACCATGAGCTTTTGGGTTGAAGGCACGTAATAAGCGTTCAAAACTGGGAGCCAAGGTGGTGCTCTTTTTGGCTTTCTCACTCGTCACATGGATCATCTAAGCCAAATCGGATGGCGCAACTATCATCATCGATGTCTGTGGTGGCTTCACGAAAGACCAAGTGCTCCCGTGTGGGCATGAGAAGATGACGATGGCATCACCCTGATCAGTCATTTGAGGTGGTCTTCTGATTAGCCTACCTAGATACGATTGCCGTGTAAGCCATATGAGTTTAGCGATTACGCACAAGCATCAGCTAGTGGCCTATTTACTCTTCTTCCATGAAATGAGGAACTGTTGACATGCTGCCCAATATTGATACTTAGAATTCAAAAGCAGCACTTATATGATGAAACAGTGAAGTGACGTTCGAACGCTTAATGAGTTGCATTCCATTCTCACTCGCGCATTAGCACACAGCCTGGAACGTATTCGGTTCATCAATGCTGCAAAAGGGCTTGCAATAATGGTAGAGTGACTAACTAATGCTTTGCATGATCGTGCAACTTCGGTGCTAGCCTTTTGGCCATACATTAAGTGCTAGAGCATTAACATGCAATACGGTAGAATTGCCCAAATGAGTTAGCGGGGCGAAATGCTGTGACACCAAATAATACATTCTACGTAGCACAAGTGAAGGCCAGAAGTAACTCTTACATTTCACTTTTAAACCGGTCTTGTAGAAGTCAACCCAAAAAGAAGCGAAGAACCATTCTCATCACAACTTCCGATGCGATTGATACAACTACGTTGGCTTTGTAACCCGTGATTCACAGGAGGCATTATTGCTGGTCACTTTCGATTAAATCTAATATTAATCTGTACATAGATTGCATAAGTCCCGTTTTTTAATTTAACTTTGGCAAATTACTTACTTTTGGTACTTCACTGGAGCAATGGANTAAAAGGGCAATAGTTGAAGCGCCTTCGGTGTTTCAGGAAGTGTGGGACCTACGCTTGCCGTGATATTGTTTCTGTTTGGCTGACCTGCAGGCATTAATTGTAATGCATATGGGACCACATCAGAAGCGTAACCATCTACTGTCTCTGCTTTCTTTGAGGCAGACCAGGCTGAAAGCATTGAATCTACTGTCATTACCACCTACTGTGGGTTTGGCATGCCCAGGAGTATGGATTACAAAACAGGAGGATCTATATTGGACAACGAAGGACGAGGGCTTGACACGAGTGCCATGTTTGTATAGAATGATCACAGGGTGACGACCATTGCCATAATCCNCGAGGGCTTGACACGAGTGTCATGTTTGTATAGAATGATCACAGGGTGACGACCATTGCCATAATCCTTTCCACCACGCACCAACGAAAAGAAAAGAGGCCATTACCTTGTTTAGCGCCCAATAGCAGCTATCACAAAATGTAAGATCCCGCATGTTCCACGTGTGTGAAGTTTGAACTCGAGTGGGGCACTTAGGGCATGACATGTGATGCTGGTAGAGTTCACGCCAACCATGGATTACGATTAGTGCGAATTTAAAAACTGACATGTAATGCAAGAAGTTCAACCTTCTTCTCTGCGAAAAGAACTACATCTTAATGGGGTGTTGCTGGTCCCCTGGATACCTATCATAACCCAATGGAGTGACCTAATTCCTCTACCCACCACCTCCTTACTAAACTTCCACTTTGATTTGCCTGACTTGAATGAGTGGCTAATAGTCTGGCCCGGAGATGCAAAAAAGTATTTGCATACTCCAAAATTCATGCTGTAAATTAACCTGATTTCAATCAACCAAAGGTGTATTAATGGCTTGCTCGTTTCACCCACCCATTCTGCAGAGCTGCTATAATAATCTGCTCCTCTAAGGCATTGAGAAGGTGGATGCTACTGGCCTTGCCTTCTGGTTGTGCCATTGGGACAAGCATACAACCTGCAGTGAATTTAAATAATCTCGCATTTGAATACGAAGGTGTGCCTCTTAGCTACCACTTCACGGCCACCAAAGACCTAGTTGAGTTCAGGCTACTGCCTTTAGTTTAATAACCTGACCGCATCTTTGTTCGCTTTCATGGATTTCAATTAATGCATCTGAAGCTCAGGTCAGCACAGTTTATCTAGCCTGCCTAATAAATGACCCGCGTCACACATGCGTGTCGCAAGGGGGTAATTATTTATTTCAATTGACAACAACTGCTAATTTGAAAATCATATATTGTTATTGCAGCAAAAGAGGATGTCATTTGTTGCTTAGAAGCTAATGTGCTTCCAAATATTGATCTGCGTTGACAGCAGAAATAAACACGTATAGCCAAATAGATCAGCAATGCCAGGATGCATACAAAGTCTTTAAGTTGGCTATCAATCCCTTTGAGTCCCAAAAACTAAAACAAACCTCTAAGTAGTGACCTTTCTACGCATTTGAGAGATCGATACCCCTTTCTACGCATTTGGGAGATCGATATCCTTGCCCATAACTTCTTGAATGGTGCACATCACCGATGATCACTCGGAAGGCAAAGACAATCAGTTGCTGTAGTTTGGCACCGCTAATACCTTTCCATTACTCAGATTCACGATTGGCCTGTCTGCTCTTTTTTGACCTATGCACTCTCTCCCCCAAGTAAAATAGCGCTCTTGGTTCCCCGATTCCTGGTGCCTTTTGCTCTTCCAAAGCGGTTAACGATTTCTTAAACTGTGGGCGTTGTCATCTGTGCTTTAGTTTAAGCTCTTGCCCCAAAGCATTAGCAATTGAACGCTGACTACTGACACGAAGAACCAAATTTCCTGACTCTCTTCGGCTAATTAACACTCAACTCGTCTTGTGTCCATCATCGGTTCCTAAGTAACCGCACCCAATTTTGGCGTAACGAACGCGCTTGGAATATAGAGTGTGGTGACTGTGGTGTAGGAATACCTCCAAACCACATTTTCTTCGACTACCTCGTCACTTCGCTCTGAGATGCACCGGTCACAGAGTGTGCTAGCAAGGACCCAACGTAAATGACAAGCAGGATGCCTTAAACACTACGGTAAATGCCTTTCACTTCAGGAGGAACACACTTTAAGTGACAATTATTGTACCAATGAGGCATGGTTACCATCTGAAATGAAGGAACATGAATGAAGAAGATATCCGAGCGACGCATATTAATCATAATTTGTATGATTGTCTACTTGGAATTAAGTGCCCTGACCATAGTCACTAATACCCAGCTTAATCTTCACAAACAAAATCACACCTTGAGTTCGGAACTGGCTCATAGTCACAATGGGTAAGTCAGTCATGTAGCACAATGTTTGCCTCCGTAATCCTTCACCTGATTCACACTGAGGACAGCAGTAATAATGAGGCATAAGAGANCCGTAATCCTTCACCTGATTCACGCTGAGGACAGCAGCAATAATGAGGCATAAGAAGCTTGCCAGTCAAGACTTGATGTGGTGGCGCTACTACACTGCTGCATCACGCCACACACGTTAAAATGGAGCTGTCGCCACAGCTCATAACGGTATGTGGAACAGATGTATATTTCGCCCGAATATTGTGATGCCTGTAGCCTTCTTAGGGGTCAGGAATGGCTGAATGCGCTGCTTTGAGTATGTGTAAATTAGTGATAGCGATGTTCGATTGCGAGTCGGAGCACTGTTAGTCGTGGCTTATTAGTGTGACCACGTGACAGCTGCGGCATATTTTGCTTCAACAAATCTATAAATGTTTGATTCATTGTGCAGCAGTTGATTGCTGACGCAGGTGATGAGTGCATCTTAAAGCAGTCTCCACCGTTGCGTGTCATGATTTGCTAAAAGGTGACATGCTACTGCTCAGCCTTGAGAATGGATTTAAAATGTGCTGAATGTGTGACAGCGGTAGCCATCAAAAGTTGTCAGTAGTGGAAGCAAAGCACAGATGGGCCGACCGCGTCAGCTGCTGAATTTCCGTGCAACCAAGGAGGAAGGGACAGGAAGAGTAATGCTACACCCATGACTACAATGCTGTGCTGCCACCTTTATTGACGGGTGGGCCAAATAAGTGCACAAGACTGATGGGCATTTAAGGACGAGTTCAGTGTCACTGCTTCTTCCTCATATCAGAATTGCGAACAGTGGGTGGTGGTGGCATCTGAAACTGCTTCAGAATGACTGGTGGATTCGCCCACCTACATGGTCACCTTTCGACTGCTCGGTGCCATCACGCACTTTGAAAAAATTTATAGGCCATTTGCTGCTGCAAATATGCCTTAGACTTCTTTTAAACGGCACTCACATTTTATCGAATCGACTGCAAAATATCCGTTGTTAAAAAAGCACCTAATTGAGTGCATTTACTGTCACTATGAGAGAGAAACGGATTCATTGGCAAAGCTGTAAAGCTTGGCTAATTTTGTGAAGAAATTGAGTGATTTGTCGCCCGAAATTCATTAAAGTACCATGTCAATAAATGCTTCTGCAAATTACTGTTTCGTCGAGTCGTTTGCTCGCATTCGTTCAGTATAGCCGTCATGTACTATCTAAAAACTTAGTTACATTACGGATGTATGCCTCTATAAAAATAAGCAAAGATTCTCCCTAAATAGCCTAGTTTTCCTTATTGTTCGCTTATCCACTTGAGAGAATCTCCTGATAGTTGTGGTGTTTATTTGGTAGAGAAATATAATAGAGTATTAGAAGAAGTACTGCTGCCTCATCAGATCATACTTTACACAGTTTTTTATTCGTAAGTCAATTTTAAATGCCCCAAGTCACATGTAATTGTGTCTGACCAATGCCCATGTAGCGTGAGATGCTGCTATGTAAATTAAGATTGAGTTACCTCTTCTCACTAATAGATGACAAATTAGATTTCAGCATCCAATCAGATCTCTTCCCAAGAATTTGAAGTCAGAGAGAAGCCTTGATGGATGGGTGGGTTGTATCACGTCCTCTTAACCAATGGAAGGCCAAGACCGACATTTTACCTTCATTGGCCACCCTAGCGACAAATCAGGAAAGCGCGACAAAAACCAATCTCATCACTCTTGACCACAGTGCAGTAACTGCTACATGAGCGTCTTCTCTGACGACGACTGAGTAAAGGATTACATAGATCTTTTTGATTTGGCCTCTCTCACCGTCTGCGACGCAGGCACATGCTCTGCCTGCTGTTTCTGGCCCTTCAAGATAGCCAAATCGAAAAACAGATTTGGTGGCAGTGCATGCCATTTGAGCCTCTTTAGTTGGTGCGACTGCCCAATGTTTCAGTTGGGTGCAGATGGGAAGCAGATATGGAGTGCGACTACTACCCGCATTTTAAAGTGTATCTAATTGGGCTTGACACCCGACATTGCTATTTCTTACCACGCTTGCCTGTCTTCTCACCTTACTGACGTTTTTGCGGTACACGCAGGACCTTGAACGCCTCTGCAATGGGCAGATCTAGGGTGCTTAGGCGTCAAATTCTGCGCCTCCCTCATTGCAGGCGAGATTGGGCTACATGATGTTAACAGCAGTGGATTGGTGAGTTACTACAACCGTCTACAGCAAAATTGTACCCATCCTTTATTCGACAGTATGTAGCAGGTGTACATAGTTCTAAGGTAGCGAACAATGAAGGAATGTTTCCCAGTGGACTTGAAGACCACATGTTCCTAAGGGATAAATGGACCACATATTTATTAAGGAAAGCTGTTACAGGCATCGATGAAATTATGCACAAGCATGTGCCAACATTACTGACAATCCGAGCATAACTAAAATACAAAACGAGGTTTTGATCTGTTATGTCATGCATAGCAATTTCAAAAGCAATTGCAGCTGTGCCCTGCTTTTGGCATTTAGGGAAGCGTTAAAAACTACTAAGGTTTCAAGTCAAGAAATAGGCTTAGATGAGTTGCAGTATAGGATTGACATGTTTGGCTATTTGAAGGGAAATTAAGTGAAGTCAGTCGCCACTAACGCTATTTACCATGCTACCATTGACCATGCAGGTAAGGACAGGTTCTACGTGTTAAAAATGAGGGAAAATTAACGTCGTTAACAAAGGCATTTGCAAGTGTAACCAAAGTAAGAATGTCCAAACAGAATCCAACATGTCAATTTACCAAACGACACTGCTGCTCAATTACAAAAGAGTGGTTGATTTGCACTAACTCAAGTCCACTTTAAAGGCGACAACCACCAACTATTCTGCAAAAATGCTGTATGTGAGTGGAATCAAGCGGGTCTATTGGATGTCTAAATGCTTAAAGCGTAACAGAATTAAGATAAGGCCTTAACGGACAGAGAGTACGGGCACTTTGATCACTACGTGCGAAGTTCCAATGAGTTATAAAAATGGTGTGGTCTGCGCAGATGGTCCGAGTGTAAAGATGGTGCCAATAAAATCCATTGCAATGGGTGCTTACCCAAAGAAGGTGTAGAGGCTGGTTATGGGGCTGCTGAAGCTATCGTGGTTATCTCTCCTAAAGCATGTGTTGAACAGATTGTATTAAATATTATTGCGATCGATAAATCAGAGTTGTAAGGTAATTATAACAGCGCTCATGGTGGCGGTTGTGAGGCCCACTTGCGGCCAGTTATCAAAAGTCCACAAAGCATTTTGCAAGTGATATGAAATGGGGCCAGTGTAAACTCAGAACTCATAAATGTATGGGATCTACTACAAGCTGGAACGAACTGTTACAAATAAGGGAGAACTATTTACGTGCTGCATTTATTGACGAGCTGACATACTTTGTGCTCCTCCATACTCTGAAAGGCAGAACGCAACGATGAAGATGCTGAATCATGAACAAAGTAGTGGTAATGTCTGAAGGCAATCACAAGCGGTAAGTATTGTAGTAAATTCAAGCAAAACGGCTTACTTAAAGTGGGGCTACTTGGGAGAAGTTACATGCTGTGTAGTACTTACTATTGCATTCCTCCACTTCAGGAGATGTCCCATTTTGCGTGTAATCGACAGTCACGGTCAAATACGAGTCTCTTGTAAGCCACAAGTAGGTCTCGTGTTGCACATTAGGTCGTGGTGTAAATCTTCCGTNTCGTGGTGTAAACCTTCCGTAAAATACCCGCAAATCTAGGACCTTGTCCTTCAACATTGGGGCTGTTGAAATTGAGAATCAACATTCATGTTAGCAAATGTGTATCGGGTGGTGGTAAATGTCAGCAATGCTTCCACTCTTCTCCTCTATCGGCAAGAAAATCCATAAATATCTTTTGATACGTGGGTTTTTCTGACTTACCACAGGCTGGGTTGTCTCGATGTATAAGCCGATCCCCTCTCCATATACATGCAATAGTTTCATTTATGAATAGCATGGCCTATTTAAAATACATGCGACATTTAGTGGATCAGTGTCTCATTCAATGTGCAATGCGCGCAAGAAACCAAATAGCCTACCCATTCATTGCCTTCTGCTCCTCGAACACCAAATGCTAGTATGAAATTTTTCTGTCCTTTGACAAACCGCGAAAAGGGGAACGAGGTCAGCATATCCACACCACCTTACGGTTAAACGGAAAGAACATGAGTAGCCTTCTCGACATACTCAATGTAAATACAATGATCACACCAGTTTATTTGCAGCACATAATCAGGTACCTGGTTTGGGTGTAGGAAACCTGCAATAGGGCACAAAGTGCGTGATTGATATCAGCTTCCGATCGACGCTAAAGTCAACGATTTCAATCTTTTCTTGTTTAGTCACGTCTTTTATGGAGAGGCTAGCCTTCTCTAGAACAAAAGAAATACCAGGATGATGATAGATACAAGGGAGCATTAATGTGGGTCACAAATTACCCCCCGTTGTGGTAAATGCAAATTTCCACATCAACCATTGTATGTCAAAGACTGCGTATACTAGCGGTTCGGCAAGACGCACGCTACAATCACTTTGAAGGGCAAAGCATTGCTCCTTGGCAAGGCACAGCGCAAATACGTTTGTAATCACCGATCTAAACAACCACACCACGCTTTGAATGTCATCGCTCAATAAATGGCTTAGCAACTGATTTTTTACATGCACGTTCAGAAGTGAAATTGTGTCAAATTAATAAAGTGATGATTAAATGTGAAACAGTGAGAGGAAGTGAGCGTACCTTTGTTCCATTCACAAGGACTGCCCCAAAATTTGTCAAAGGCTACGCACCTGTGGTCGATAACATATATTTCGGCGGCAGCTTTCGGGGTGTATACAATTATACCCTAAATTCAATGAAAGTCACCTTGAAACGACGTGGCCAATCATCCTGATTAAGAAGAGCTATAGTGCAATGATCGATTCGGCTCAGATATGTCGCAAATGCATTTCGTTATGCGGACATCAAAAAGTGCACTGTGGCGCACTTACATAACCCTCCTTATGCTCGTAGTCTAATGGGTATGCTACCCCATACGGCGTCCCAACAACACGGGAGCCCCACAACTTGGGGCCTTTTTGGCCTTCAGATAAAAAAAATCATTACGTAGAGGGGATCAGAAACAAGGAAATAAAAACAGAAGCATACCTGAGCAGTGTGCTGCCCACAGTAGTGCCACAACCACTTCTAGCATAATTTACGTCTATCCTCTAAGTGATGTCGCCGCCAATTTATGTACGCCCCACACCGACCTTGTAAAGCTGGTTGGGCTACCAATTGCAACACAGGCACCACAGCTGTGAAGTCACTATGTTTAAGGAGAAGGCAGATTTGTAAGCACGAAAGCTATCAGCGTTCTGTTTACGCGTCTTGTCTAAGCAATATGGAAAGATTTAGCTTAATTCCTGCAAAGTACTGAATTAGATAAACGTCACCCTGTCTTATGTGCATAAGTCATGTTGTGATGTCAAAGCAGTCTAGTTATTTAAAGATCATTGATTAAAAAATGTGCTTATAAGGCGGAGGCAGCAATAGATTAGGTTAATAGTTGGAGTTAGGTATTTCTAATCAAATGATCCGAGATGTTGCTTAGCATCTTTCGATAAAGTTGCCTCTTCCATTGAGAGATCATGTTTCAAGCAGCTCTAGTTTTGCTCAATTTATTCACTCACTTTTCGAAATCTTACTCACTCCAGTAAATGTGCCAAGAAAAGTGGGATGCATGACAAGGTCAGGTGATGAGATCGCATAGACCACGTACGCTGTGCCAGTGAAATGACCATTTCAGTTCGACTGTATTGGTGAGCATTTACCTCATCAGTGAACAAGCGATGTGACTAAAGGGTTCTATTTAAGTCGGCTGTAAATAGGTAGTCCATTCATATCTCATTTAATACCTACGCCCCGCGTAAGATTAAGAGTGGGTTTCACGGTCCTAAATTTTTCTGTTTCTTCTCTCTTTTTTAGATCATGCAAAGTTTGGACTGTCAAGATTGCGCTCATTCACATCTGCAAGCATATTTGGACGTGACTATTGGCACCATCAACGGACGAAGCGGGCGACACTTTAGCCCAACTCATATGTGCCATAAACGCGGTTAATAATCTTTGCCTTCTTAGGACTTCGGCTTTTTGGGTTCGGAGCATGGGTTGGCGTAGGGCTTGTGTGCCTCCACACACCAACTTAAAAGAAATGCACAGAAAGTAGAAAACACCTCAATAGCAAAGCAGATTAGCCAATACTCTAGGTAAATAGAGCTGGCAGACTAAGACTCCTCCTTCTTTACGTTTAGTGTAATTCCACGAAAGTCAGTGGGGTCAGTTCACTGTCTTCAGTTGATACATCACCACTCATTTTCCTTCACTACCATTTACAAATGCTAGAAGTAGTCATGCATCACATTTGCGTCCCAAAACATGAGTGAGGTGTGGAACTCGCTTGCACCCTCGTCCTTCTTGAGAGCGTTGTGGCTGTAGGCAAAATTAATGCGGGAGGAAAAGTAGAACTTGCACCCAGTTAATACGTGGCACCAACATCAGTCACAGTGTAATGCTTCAAAGAGATTCAGCTTAGTGAATTGACAGTGTGGGTCTATTTGCGTGTTTTCTCGCAATGACCTAATAGAAATGTATGGGTACATGAAAAATGGGTGAATACCAGTTCCAAGCCACCAACTCTAGTTGCCACAGTCAACACAAACAGCACGCCAAGCACTGTAAACATCATATAACTCTCAAATCAGTAGTTGCTTAACAAAACTGACCTTGAAGTTCAAATTTTACAGCCTCAAAGTATGCCGACTGTTTCGCACAGACTTTTAGATCCTACACTGCTCGTCAGTGCATTCTGAATAAAATTGTCACTGCTTTTAGATACCATCCTTATTAAACAAGTTAAGAGCTGAAGCATAGAATAGGCTGGTGTGGACTTGCATGCATAAAATTAGATACCAGATGACCCCATAATTTAACCACTCCTCATTTCTGCTCCATAAAATGCAGAATGGCTAGTACTTCTCGCTTAGACAGTTTGAAAGCCCAAACCGTCCAATAGGGCCATGCGCAGACATGTGAAATATCTGCCACAAAAGGAAAGGCACTCACCCATGAACACTTGATCATCCATGTTCGGCGGTGATTTGAACGTATCAAGCTGGCGGAACTTATTAGAACGAGGGAGAGTGAGCCTGTGGTTTAGTTGGGGATGCAAGCACACTGCGACCTAAAATGGAAATTATAGAATGGTTTGTAAAGATAGTTTAAATAAAAGACATGTAATCACGCAGATGCTCCTATCTCACCTGGTAATTTTTATCCATTGGGCATCGCTAGGTCATACCACAGCTCCTACCTCCTTCAGTTTTGGAGATCATAGTTTTCATAGAAGGCACAAAATGTGCTAAATTGGTTGGTTTATAACCTGATCTGACTAAGATGACCAAATCTGTCATTGCTCTGCTGATCCCTATCAACTCACGCACCAATGGCTTTAGAACGTTAATGAGAAAATCCACTTGCAACGCAAATGTATCGCTACAACTTCGTTCATTACCTGGATAACATCAGTGCGTTGTTTTGATCTTTTTTCCTGAAATCACACTTCACACACATTTAGCTGCTCGAAGCAGATGTCATGCTGCATCAATTAATGGTAAGCCGTGTTCTTCTAGGACCCTGTTTATGATCATCGATGCTATGTGCTGCAACGCTGTCAAGGAGTCTATATTTGCCCTACAGTGGACTTCTCATCCTTCATGACTGCCAGAATCATACGTTTGTTTGAGTAGACTAAAGTGGGCTCTAGATGACACACTAACTGGACGACGGAAATTTTACAGGAACAATGTTTTCGCTTTTCTGGGCATTTGCTCCAGGGTTGGACAAATCAACCTTTCTAGTTACATTCTAAAGTTTCATGTCCTGTCAGCTGATAGCAATATCAGCACTGGCTCAATTAACTCACATTACCAGTCAAATTTCACACCGCAAGATAGTCCTATAGGCTACGACATCCCCTCAATCCAAAGGCTTACTGTCTCAGCCACAGATGTTCCACGCTAACCGGTTACGAGGCCGTGTGTCTGACCTCCAACTAAGCCAGTAGACATTGATGGGCTGCCATTGAGTCAAACCTGGTTTGGGCTGGATGCTAAAACAACTCCACGAAATAGGTGAACAAGCGAAGCTTTTCTCAAATTCGCCTATATTAGAAGATTTAATTAATTCAGGGTACCTCATAGTCACCGAAGAACCGCAAAGGACAATAATCGTGTTCGCGCTTGGGAAGTAAGAAAACTGAAAGAGTAGGCCTGTCACCCAGCAAACTACAAGTGACTTCGAAAAAAAGGAGAAATCGAATTGCTACTAAATGATCCCAAGGTCGGAATTCCTACCAGACTTAGGAAAGTGACACCAAGTATATGCATTGCAGGGCTGGGACTGAGTGATGCTTCCAGCTGTTGGGAAAGCATGTCTCTGCTAAGTGAATTACCACCGCCTTCTGAGCACTACGTTACGCTGTCTTCTAGAAGTCGACTTCACGCGTTTGAAAGTTACGAGTACGCTTAGTATATTCAAGGTCGAGTTCTTCGATCAGTGCATTCAGTCAGCTCTTTGTAGTGTCGAACAGAAAAGTTCTGTACCAGTGCCTCTAATTGTGCGAAGGAAACAATCAGTTGGCTGCAGTTATCGTAGTTGCGTCAAATGGAAACATCCATCGAAACTGGTTCCCTACCTGTACTTTGATTATGTTATTGCACGCTGATGGTGGATACCCTCTCAATCCTGCGCTCGCCTTCTTGGTGACATGCTTTCCAAGACTATCCTGTTCACCAACTGAATGCTACTGGCATTTTCGTAGATGCGGTGATAGATACCATGAGGCGATGACGCACGCTCCCCTCCCTCAGCTTACTTCTAGGCAGATCTACCTAGTGAATGCCGTTGGAAGATGGGAAGTGTTCACGGCAAGCAAAGACCGACTCGACATGAGGCTCTCTATCTGCACTCCAGGCTTTTCACTGCATTGATTGCAAGGCGAGAAAACATGTGAATAAATCTGAACATCTGTGACCCTGACCGACCACGTGCTACTTATTGGAACACTAGTAGAAGACGGTGGGTTGGCTTCCACACGTGTTATTCTGCAAGACGTCAATAAACCAACTTCTGGTCACATGTACCACTACACATGTTAAAAGATGACTCGAAGAGATTATTACGTAAAGGGTTGCTTACTTACCCATGATTCCTTCAAAACATTCGCAAGTTCGATCAATTCCTCTTTTTTTGCCTGGTAAGAAGTCAAAGACGTAAGGAAAGCAATCATAGACAACATGCATTTCAGATTTTGACAACGGGGTTACGCGCTTGTGACGAACACATTTTCGCGCCCCCATTCGCGCACCAAAGATGCGCTGTGGTGGCTTGTTATAAACACGCTCCAATCAATCCCCAAAATCCACCCACTTTGCATTCATTTACTCAGCCACAATCTGTTCATCCACCTGTTCAATGCCTACTGACCGCAGGCTGTGCATTAATCACCATGTGTCGGGTCTGTTGCAACAACATATGCTTTCAATATGTTAAGCTATCCAGTAGTGGGTAAAATAATGTCGTTGAAAGGAAGTTGGATGCTAGAGCATTAGCAGCAATTGGAGGGTGATGGGAGAGTTATAAGATCGGTAACCATCTAAGGGCACAAATAAAGCCTATTATGTTCGCCTCTTCTTTCCGAAGAAATGAGTGGAGTGTAAATGGATTAAAAGTAGAAAATTTGCTAAAACTTCAAGGTTTCTCATCAAATAAGTAGAGTGGATGGAGTAAGCTGAGATATGAAGCATTATTTCATTGTTTCACATCATATTCAAGGGTTTATTAAGAAGAGAATTTTTGCCATATCATTAATTGTTTTCAAAATATGCGTACATTGTGGATAGTGAGGAAATATTTTTCGTAAGCTTTATCGACTTGTGTCATTACATATAGACTTGTAACTTGATCATTGACCATAGGTGACCTATACTAACGTCGTAGCATTCTACTGCATAGTACCTGGCGCATACTGCTAAGTGCCGTGCACTTCATATAACGATGCGTGATGCCACTTGCCAGTGTGGAATAGACCATTTGTCCTTCAATCTTTGCACTCAGCTTTCCCTATGCAACATTTTAATCAGCATAACTTTTTTGTAGTTTTGGTACCACTGCATGGTTAATCGGCTGTTCTGCTGCTCCACACCCCACAACCCGGTTCTCGGATGAAGCAACAACCTATCTCAGTTCGCCTTCGTTAGGCGAGTTTGGGCGAGGAGCAAACCTAACAAATGAATGAACCTTGGATAGCCAAGTATTTAACGCAAACTGTCCGCTATCATTAGAATAGTCAGATATTTTAAACTCTGTCATGTGGAGAGAGGTCATACTGGCAATGGATGATGAGGTACTGACTCGGTTGAAAACCGTTCGTTGGCACGTTGGTTGCATGTACGTGTTTTATAGTTTGGTACGGAATAGGGAATGTGCATAAATATGCAGATGCCGCATTCGTACACAGAATCCGGCAGAGGCCGGTGTTGCTGCAGCGCTTAACTTATTTCTTAGTGGTCCTAATAAACATCAATGGGAAATACACACAGCACTTACTCCGATGTAGCTGTGGTATAGGAGAGATTCCTTACATCCTGTCACAAGCCATCGCAAGGATAATAGCCCCTCCTGGCATAGTGGCCGGGCGGATACATCGGAGGTAGTCAAATGTTACCCTAAAGGGACTGAGGCCTTACTGTTCCAAAATGGTGATAAATCACTTGAGTGTCTAGCATTTTGGAATCCATTGGTACGAGCCATTCCCTAGGAGTTGCTCTATCAACCGGACCATCTTGGTAAAAGAAAAGCGCTGAAAGCCTTGAATAAGAGGTTTGGTTGGTCTTCGCTCGCACCAAAATACAAGTGACGTGCTTAACCTAAAGTGCTGGGATTACTATGAGCACCACTGCAATCCATTCCCAGAGGTCTTCCAGAAGAAGGAGCAGTAGGTTTTGTCAACGTGGGTTCTTCTTCAGTCACAGGGAGAGGAGGTGATGCATCTTTGTGGCAGACTAGCTCCTAAGCCTAACCGAGGCAGAACCATTAGGGCACAATAAGCTAAAGTGTTTGCTCTCCTTGATTTCAAGCACTGGGTTTGTTAAGGTGAACGCCAACGAGGCGCAAAATAACAGAGTGCAGATCTTTAATGTCAAGTCCTTACTAAAGATAGCGCATTTTTCAAGACTTGCGAGACTTGCCATTTTGGCACTTGCAAGGTGACAAATAAGTGGAATGAGCGAGACGCAGTCCGATCGGACTCCTAAGGGCTTTTACTAGGATGTTAAGCCAAACGACCAAGATTTTTTGGGTTGCATGGTGCCGTCTTGCGTAGATGCTGCAGCTCGTACATCAAATGGCGTATCACCATCCATGGTATAGCAGTTCGTGGGCTAAGAGCACACTGCGGTATTTTGCATCGAATGCAAAAGTAGCAAGCATTGTTCTCCCAGAACAGGTAATAGGACCAAAAGAGAAGACAGTGCCAGTTTTTAGAATAGCATGGAACATTTGCAACCGTCGCACATCAAGCAGAAGGGACATGCTGATAATCACACCTGATCGCACGCATAGCCGAAATCGTGTCCACTTCTGCCACCAAGATCACCCCGCAGTTCCAATCATTTGCACAGCAGAAGTGCATTTTATGTGCCAAACATCACTGTGTCAAAGAACACCATGCATATAGAGCTTTTCAATGCAAGGTGATTCCATACAAAGGCGCGTCTTCGGCTGGGTACAAGGACGCGATTTGCACGGGAGGAGGCAAAAGTGGACTATAATGAGCACTGCAATGAGAACTGTGCCAGAAGACGAGGGGTCTGTGCATGTGCACATCTTGCGACTGAGCAGGCGCCATGGACACCTGAGTGGAAAAAGAACCTCGGCACCTCACACAATTTTGCAACCTAAATAGTTTATTCACAGCAGCAAGGGCAGAAGGTAATAGGAATAATCCAACGCTATTCCATGAGATAATTTGACTGGTCAAACAATTTCTTGGGAGCGTAACACAAGGTTCTTTTAAAAGATAAACGAATGACGTCTTGCAAGCATCTTGGAAACATTCGTATAATTGGCACACTTGCAAAGATTTGAACTACCTTGTTTATCAACAATAAAACAGCCAAAACACTTTTAACAGCCCTCATTCAGTTGCAAGTAATATTGCAAACGTCAATCGCTGCTTGATGTGCTCTAAAGTCAGTGCCAGTTAAGAATTTAGTTCAATGCTGCCTCAACCAATTTCAATGTAGTTATTTTAACTTTAAAGAAACATTTGCTCACAAAGCTATTTTAGGTACCGAAGCAAAAGTCAACAGTAGTACTTTCATCTGTTCATCCCTGTAAATTGCAGGCAGCGTCGAAACTCTACGACAATTGCACGCTTTGAGATGACGTCGGTCTTGACTGAAGCAATTGCATTCAAATTCTTTAATGTCGGAGGGGCAGAGGGGGGTTTTTGTGTCGCCTTACCACCTCGATTTCTTCTGAAAGGATCATGCTTGCACCTTGCCTGCCAGTCTCATTCTACGGCTGTATTAAACAATATGTGAAAGTGAGTGACCTTGGTGTTGTGGGAAAGTGCCTCAATTAANTGACTGGTCAAACAATTTCTTGGGAGCGTAACACAAGGTTCTTTTAAAAGATAAACGAATGACGTCTTGCAAGCATCTTGGAAACATTCGTATAATTGGCACACTTGCAAAGATTTGAACTACCTTGTTTATCAACAATAAAACAGCCAAAACACTTTTAACAGCCCTCATTCAGTTGCAAGTAATATTGCAAACGTCAATCGCTGCTTGATGTGCTCTAAAGTCAGTGCCAGTTAAGAATTTAGTTCAATGCTGCCTCAACCAATTTCAATGTAGTTATTTTAACTTTAAAGAAACATTTGCTCACAAAGCTATTTTAGGTACCGAAGCAAAAGTCAACAGTAGTACTTTCATCTGTTCATCCCTGTAAATTGCAGGCAGCGCCGAAACTCTACGACAATTGCACGCTTTGAGATGACGTCGGTCTTGACTGAAGCAATTGCATTCAAATTCTTTAATGTCGGAGGGGCAGAGGGGGGTTTTTGTGTCGCCTTACCACCTCGATTTCTTCTGAAAGGATCATGCTTGCACCTTGCCTGCCAGTCTCATTCTACGGCTGTATTAAACAATATGTGAAAGTGAGTGACCTTGGTGTTGTGGGAAAGTGCCTCAATTAAAATGTGCATCTGTCGATACAATGTTTCGAACATTAAACAGTCATTAAATGGATATTGAAGCCAGCAACTTATACGACTCCTGGTAAATAGTCGTGACCTCACGCCAGTAAATGGCGTCTGTATGTATTGTCGCAAATGGCAGTAAAATTGTTTACAATGGTTTGTAAATTATTGGATGTGCGTAACCCAGTTGCAGTTATGTGAATTTTGCAGCCCAATGATTTTATCTTCCATTGTAAGTGGCATTCAGTCAGCCTAAATCTTAAGGCCCAGTTAATGTTGGGCGTATGTTTACGTCCCGATCCGCTGGACTTGAGTTGTGGCAAATCTTATGACGTGAGAGGTGTTGCATTTGTCTGCACTCTTCGAGTTGCACTCGAAACTCGGCATCTGCTGCGCTGTTTCGTCAATAGGGCAAAAATTTTTTCTTCCTACATATAAGGAAACGTTTTATTCAGGCCTCTTTAAGAAGTTCATTTGGATCATACCGAAAATAGGTTTAGACGCTTTGTTGTCCCTTTGGCATCTGACAACTTGCATTAAGCACTTAAGGATTGGTATTAGGAAAGTCAGCTTAGCTTATCGGTGCATGGTTTATCTAGTGAACGTTTCTTCGTGACCGGAACCTTTGTGCACAGGCTGAAAGCTCATTTTAATGGCCTTACATATTCAATTACTGCTGAATATAAAGTACGGGGATGTATTCCTCCCAAAACAATCGCATTGGTTGCGGGGTCAACTGCAATTTAGCATGAATCTTGTTTGCTACACTGCTTTGCAGACAATGCACAGAAAGTAGCCCTTGCCCAGCTGCTCATGTTTAGACTCGCTATTGAGGTTGGAACTCGAGCCACGGTATCCGTAGATCCGAGGCTATAGTTGATTGGTCTGAAGGATGTTTGCTGCTCAACCAGGCGACCTGGTTGCGTACCCACCATTGGCAAATATTGCTGCTGGATGGCTTCCATATTGACAGTCCCACAATTGTATGCATTCATGTACCATGTGATAAACCGCCTATCTCATTCACGGATGCAGCATTATTCGTTGCTGCTGAAGTTTTGTAATGTTTGTTGTTGGCTCTGACCCAACAGGAGTGAGCACTCTTTAGCTTCAGTCACTGTACGATGCCTCATGCACTGCCTTTATCCTTTTGTCAAACGGTTGTAGTTGATCTTCCGAACAACAGTTATTAAGGGCGGGCTTGAGATGATTCTTCAGGTGTAGAAGCGCTACTTGCTCCTGAATTTAAATGATGCCATTTGCTAGAGCCAATTACGGAAAAGGATGTTATTTCGGATCCATCATAGTGGCCATGATGATTGACTTGAATTCTATGGCCGCAAGCGTTATTAAAACCGTGTAACCATGCAAGTTGACAAACGCTGCTGATCCAATATGGCATGCCGTAAAACTTGCGATTCTGTCAGCAAAGCGCAAATCGAGATGCTGTAGTGACTACTGGTCTAACGACAGCGGCTTTGCCGCAAACCATCACACCCTACCCACACGAGTGTGTGCTAGCGAGAGCGGGTAAGGTGGCAGTGTGAACCAGGCCATGCACTGTTCTCACAAGCAGGCATGTTGTAGCCAGTCTCGGTTGGTGCGTAGTACGCAGCTGGTGAATAGATGATTTTGCTCACTTTGGGTTTCTCACTTCCCCCATGTCTGCAGTCNTCGGTGTGATGCCGTTCCCCAAATGAGCTACGTACTTGACTTCACAGAAGGCGCCTTCGGATTGTCGCTTTGTCCACTGGCGCCCACAGATTTGGCTAGCACTGGATTAGAGAGCTCTGCAGGTTCAGAACTTCGGAATACATTTTGCAGCCGCATTTATTCATCCATCTCATAACATCAGGCAATTAACATGAGCCCGACTTTTGCGGTACAATGATAGCTGAGTAGAAAATTTTTTCCCACTCATGCAGGAATGGTTTTATGAGTGTATAGTGCATAATCATGAGGCGAAATTTGCGAGAAGAAGAAAGTCGAGGCATTGCTTGCTGGCTGAGGTGTATGCATTTACCATTTTAGAACGAGGCTGACTGCTAAATCTCTACACGTTACCTGTAATACTTTGTTTGTTCGAACTACCGGTTTAGGTCACTTGGGTGGCCATCTTGTTCTAGCCGGTTGGTCGGCCTCCGGGCCGTGCCAACAGCCCCCAAGCCCTCTGTTCCCGGAATATATATATTCTGCCCTAGTACTGCGCCTTCTTTTACCTTAAGGGGAGCCTCGGGACGCTACAATACCCCCAATAC
>LWMK02000264.1:0-40838 GCA_001693075.2 Taenia saginata | reverse complement strand
TTTGTTTGTTTGAACTGCCGGTTTCGGTCACTTGGGTGGCCATATTGTACTGAGCCGGTTGGTCGGCCTTTGGGCCGTGCCAACAGCCTCCAAGCCCTCTGTTTCCAGAATACATGTATTCCACCCCCAGTACTATGCCTTCTTTTGCCTTAACGGGAGCCTCGGGACGCTATATTACCTGTTGGCATAAACGAATATGGTGTCAAGTTGCGAAAATAGCAGCGACGGAGTAATTAATCCTCAAGTGCCCCCTTTGTGACTGCAGCCTAAGAAGCTGGTAACATGTATTTTTCATTTTGAATATACAACCTTCCGTAAACCAACTCATCTACACTCCAGTAGATGGGCACCCACAAACTGCGAGCAGATTAATGGCCTGAAAATTAACTTACTAATGGCATTAAATGTGGATATACGTGCATTTATTCACTCAAAAGTATTTTAAATATAACCACATTAAATTTTTTGTAAACTTGTATTCACGAAATTTATCAAATTTCATTTTGGCCGTCAATTTATACGTTAGTTTGAGAATCTCAAGGTCATCGTTGTGTGTGTTTTGTCTGTGGCTGTGCCATGCTCTTTACCGATCACAATAAAGCTCTGGACTCGGGCTGGGAGGTTCAGATTGGTAAAAGAAATGGGTGACGCTGCCAAAGTGCCTGCCTGTTAGGTGCTCCAAATGTGGTGGAATTGGAGACAAAAGTTGATGTGCCTGTTTCCAACAGTGCAGCAGGTAAGCTCTAAAAATGACTAAAGAACATGAAAATTGAAGGTGTACCTATTAATTGCCCTGTGCTTTGCTTGGTAGCTTCAATTTTTATTTATTGTGCTGCTTTTGTTTCTCCTCGGCACCTACCTTTTTCAATGTGCATGTTTGCAGAGAGAAATTACTATCGCACTTCTTCCTCGTGTCTTTTCACAATTGCATCGTATCAGTTGTATTATCAAAGTGGTTCTAGCATTCATTTAGGTGGAAACTGTTGCGCCTATGGAGTTTAGTGCAGATACAGTCAGGGCATCTGGTGGAAAGATAATAGAGCTCGCTCCTCTCTATTGATGAACTGAATCTCCTCTTCCGCAAAATGCNAAAGTAGTAAATATTCTGCTACGAATGGAACATCAATGCGCAGTGCACACCACCTCTGAACTGGGTGTCAATTTGTTGATTTGTCCAGTAAGTTTACCGCAGAACTCCACCATTTCCTTCTGCTTCCACAGGCATGGGGACTTTCAAATAGTTGTCGAAAGCGTTGCTTCACATTGCCTAGAATGCTCTGATGCCCCATCCCTATATGGACACCCAACTTTTTGGTTGATCTTTAAATTCGCATTGATCGGTGAACGGACCAACCGGTGGTGAACATAATTAACTATCCGCCTAAGTTCGCGCTGAAGGAGCGGCTAGAGGCAATCGTTAAGCAGAAATTGACCGATGTGCAAAGCCTTGTACCCACTGTCCTCATGCGTGTGGGCTATCGGGTGCGCCTGCTCGATCAGAGGGAGCGCACTTTCCACATCGTGCGAGACCAATGGTGCGAATATCTTGCTGAACATCGAGAGTNGTGGGGAAGTAGTTTTCAACACAAAAGGAAACCTGACAATTGCGTAAGTGTTCCCTACTTTTGCGCTGCTTCTTACTCATTTTCACTTGTCGTATCATTATTATCGGTTGGGAGAGAAGAGGTGGCTTTTCTATTCATCTGTGCATGGCGATGATGGGAATGGGCCGTTCTAATGTTCGTGCACGATACTACGAGTCCATTCAGTGCCGACAGATGGATAAACACAATAAGAGAGGCTTCATTTGACACCGTTACAGTAAGTGGGAAAGCGTTTAAAGATAAGAGGAGTCGAGACACTATGTGTTTTTCCCATTCGCGCATGTATTTTCGTTGTATCTGTCGCACTTTCAAAATTCCAAGATATGAACTTCAAGGTTGTAAGCTAGGACGATTGCGGTTGTCAGCGTGTTTGCATCCTCTTAAATTGATTAGACTTGCCAAAGCCGAACAATTTGCAATCTTTGATGAAGGTGGCCCTCTCCTATTTTGCGCATTTTCAGCACCATGTGACAACAGCGCCAGTCACAGAATTTACATGCAATAAGGAGGGAGGGAGGAGTGCCACACTCGCGACTGTGATATTGTGCAGCCGTACTCATTAACGGGAAAAGGGAGGAGGGGCCAAAGAAAGCTGCTAGACTGATGGTCATTTGAGAACCGGCGCTTTGTTTCCGATCCTTTCTGCATGGATCGGATTAATCTCCGCCCCCTAGTAGTTAGGCTGCACTCGCACAATTCACTTGCCAGTCAATCGATTCATTCCATATGGCCTGATCAACACGCTGTTGCTGGATGCTCTAACAATTAGCTCTTTATAAAACCTAGCCTAAGAAAAGTAATGAAGATTATTAACCCACTATTTTGCATGTTGGTTACAAGTTCAGGACTGAGTCCTTACACAGTTACTTCTCCACTTAATTGCAATGCAATAGTTCTTAGACCCATCGAGTCTTTCTATGCATTCATGTCCCAACCCGATCGTATGAGCGCAGTGTAAATGCGTCGTGTGCTGTAATTTTGACATCCTCTACCCACATGATAGTTTGCGCATCGACGCTAGTGTGTGGCTAACGTCATACTCATGTGGATCAAAAGGTGGCGAGATCCGTCTGAATGCCAACGTTCACTTCCACTGTGCACGGTGGATAACAAGAACAGTCCTTGGGGAATCTAGACCACACCTGTTTTAAGAACAACTTGAACATTACACTGTAGTCTAAAGAAAAGTGAATAAGGAGGATGATAAGGAGGAATGTGGAGGCGAGGACGACATGGAAAGATGGCGACTATCGGGTGACATAAACTGACCTATCCGGTCAATGAAATTGCGTCTTGCCAGCTTAATAAATATGCTCTGTACTCCAGAATCTCAGTTTCTCCAGTGTTTTAATGCTCCTATTGTTGAAAAATTGCTTGTGATCGGGAAGTTTATCCATTGGGACACTTACACTGCTCTAAGCATGTCTATTCGTCAACCCGCTAAACATCCATCTCAAGATAATTGCATAGCAGCTGCTCTCCAAATGGCAGGCAGTAAACTGCAAAGTAAGTGGCTTCAGCTTGGCGCAAAAATGTTTTACTACAAGTCCAGTATTCATTTCAATTGCCTCGATCGTTTCACCCCGATTGAAGGGCAACACCCGCAAAAAGCAGTTCGCAGGGATCCTGCTGATTTTTCAGAACGAATGCACGATTGCAAATCAAAGAGTTTGTAGTTCAAACGCTTGGGGTTTATCACTCCTGGATGGTGGCATGTTTACTTGTCTGGTCGTCAAACTACGTCTGCTGCCGTCTAAGCATTGTGATTCGACCAAAATTGGCACCTTCTTATCTATAGCCAGAATGACTTAAGTTGCTTGTAGTGCACACCATGTTAGACAGATGAAGGATTTGCAATTTATGTCCTAATTTGATCTGATTTGTTTCGTTGGTCGAAACAGTCACCGTCCAAACGAATGGGTTTCCGTTCACTATTTTGTTACGTAGCACGTAACTTTACTGCTTTTTATACCAACCAACTCGCTTGCCATCTCATTCTTAGTAGGTGATGAGTGGAAATGCTCGATTGAGTTTGGGGCAATCAAAAGATTTTAGAGTTTGGCGGCAATCGCGACCTATTTCAGGCATAGTTGAGATGTCATTTTCAGCTATTATTCCCTACACTTCGTGCTGTGTCACGGACAGCTTATCTCTCACGCACGAACTTGTTTCAAGTAACACGATTTCAGGTTCCTGTGTATTACTTTTCTTTGCTGCGAGTGGATTGAGACATGGAATGTGTAAGAAGATTTCAACTCTTTGCCACACTGTGTTAGCTCAGATCTATAACTTGTCCACCCCCTTCATCGAGCGTGCAGTCGACTATTTCGAGTCTCTCAAGTGACCACTTACGTGATAATTCCCACCCTCTGAAATAGAACTATGTCACTGTCAACACGTCGCATCTGAGGACTAAGAGCTTTTCCAACAAGCTGTGTGTCTCGTAATAACACTCATCTTTGCAATCCGGACAGTCTCATGACAGAGCGCGAGTGCGCAGCCTGTACCCTGTTCGATTAACTAGGTACTGTTAAGCAGCNATGGAATGTGTAAGAAGATTTCAACTCTTTGCCACACTGTGTTAGCTCAGATCTATAACTTGTCCACCCCCTTCATCGAGCGTGCAGTTGACTATTTCGAGTCTCTCAAGTGACCACTTACGTGATAATTCCCACCCTCTGAAATAGAACTATGTCACTGTCAACACGTCGCATCTGAGGGCTAAGAGCTTTTCCAACAAGCTGTGTGTCTCGTAATAACACTCATCTTTGCAATCCGGACAGTCTCATGACAGAGCGCGAGTGCGCAGCCTGTACCCTGTTCGATTAACTAGGTACTGTTAAGCAGCGATATCCAAGCTATGACCGCAGATATTCCCTTCTGTCACGTCGCGTGCTGTCTGTGGTCTGGCCTACCCAGAAGCTTATGATAAGTAGGCCTGCACCAAACCGTACTTTGCATTTAAGATTACTGAAGGGTTGTTAGTTTAAAATATAAAGCGAGTCAAAACATCAATCTTTAGCTAGTTCTTTTATAGCATTAATAAAAGAGCTAAAATCCTCTCTCGTGCAACAGCTTCACATGCGCAGAGGAAGCTGGGATCGGTAAGCAAGTGAACTCATTGATCGATCAGCGTAAATGCGTCAAAATCGAGGCGCACAAGGAAGACAGCGCAATCATTTGCAATCTCGTTTGGTAGTGGCTCGATCAGGACTGCTTGCAGTCGTCTCTTTGATTGACTGCTTGAATGGACATTTAAAATCGTCGTAGTAGTACACAGAATGTAGGTGGATACATGCATATCGCTGCAAACGCAATCGCAGCTTCCCATCTGGCAATCAGGGATGGAAATGAAGTACATGCAATAGCACTGGTTTTCCAAATTTTGTCAGATTTTAAGTCCGCGACTTGTCTCAGTGGGCCTTGGCAGCGGTCTCTTTGCTTTCACCCGTATGCTTTTACGCCCTACATCTGCACAAAATATGTCCAACCGTCTTAGCACCTAGCAGACCTGCGACGCCTACTAATTTACAATCAGTAAAAGCAGGTTAATAATATCGTCGAATTATCGTGGTTATCCACTATTTCGGAGTTGTTTAGTTTCTTGCGCAATGGATCTAAAACACTTTGCATTTTTAATGGTGTGCAATATCACTTTTGGAGCGCACAGAGTACTGATAATATGCGGAGAAGAATTCTGTACCGTTTTGGATAAAAGGAAAGTGCGCTACGCGAGTCTGACGGGCTTATGAGCTTAGTGCTACAAGGGTTGCAGTGCTGTTTGATCACTATATTCAGAAGTGATGAATCAGAGTCGAGATACAAAGAGGCCAGACAGATGTGCTGATTGAAATTTTAATTGCAGGAAAGATGACATGCTTCTTGGTTTGCATAAAGTCCTTTTGTAAGTTTGGAGCCCTGGAGAGGGTGCTGATGCAGAAGAACATGGCCCTAAATACCCTAGGTGGAAGTACTATTAAAGAGGTAGAAGGCGAGGGGATTTCGCTCGAAGTACTTATTTTCAGCCCAAAATTTGAGACCATTTGCCTAGCAGAAGTAGAACTTTGTGATTATTTGTGGCTGATTAAGAAGTGAAACTGGTATGCATCATGAACTCGCTCTACATGTGACTGTGTTATAACACCATGTAAATTTGACAACTACCAATTCTCTTTGATGAGGAAAGAGTGCCGCAACGTGCAATGACATGCTAGTTAGTAAACTATCCCCTGCGCCAAAGAATAATTTCCCCTTTTCTATAACTCGTCTAATTCTTTGTTTTGATTATCCGTGGAAGCTTAAAAAAAGGCTGACGGTGGACGCAAGCTTACCGCGTGCGATGAAGAGCACGATGACTGAAGAGCACAACGACTTGGATGAGGTGCATCAACACCTCCTGTACCATAGTAATAGCAAGTTCTACTTGTGTGTGCTTTGTTTCCATGAGCTACGATGTGACACCCAGGTAAGGTTTGATTGCATTTGATGTGTCTTTCCCCTCGGACATTCGTGATTCTACTTGTCAAGGTGGCTCTATGCCCATGCTAATAATGAAGGAAAAGTGGGATGCAACACTTCTACGACTAATGTAGACCATATAATATTCAAAACTGCTTGAAGTTCAACATCAACAGCCATGCCTGCTTGTGCTTTATTTTTGAAAGCCATGGGTGACATTTGGTTCCATCTGTTTCGCTGCGCAAGCTAAGGCGGCTAAAGGATCCAAATATCCTGCCCGAGACAATTGCTGTCGTGCTAGGCCCTAAGCAGCATGATAGCAACTTGCTTCAATCTGGATATTGTGCTGGTTCCATACCGATCGACTCAGTTTAACTAGTGCATGCCCTTGAAAACCATTGACCGTTGCGCCTATGTCAAAGGCAAAAGCAGTGGCAAGAGGGCATCCCTTTTCACCTGCTTCCCTCACAAAACACTAAGTTTGTCAGTACATCATTGTTGATCAACGCAGACACTAGCACCCATAGAAAAAGCGGTCTAAATCTGCCTATGCAAGCTATCAACTTGTCCAGTGTAAGGAACCTCACGGAGCAACCACAACTCGTAACCAGACTTAAATTGCAAACGCATAGCTGAGCGCCGACTCTAATGAGCGACTGGAAATCAACAAATTGTTCCGTTCTTCATCCAAGCCTGAAGCAACATCATGGACTGCACACTGCACATAGAGTCATGCTTCATAGGAGCAAATTAGCCAGGTAGTACCGATGTCAGCTGTTAGATGTAGAGCAGTGAATCAGCAAGCGGAAACGCTTTGGTGCTGACCGGTTCCTGCAGGCTCTTTGTGCCTGGTACCAGTGGTTTGTGTGCATAATTGATGTACAGCAACAGGNTACCAGTGGTTTGTGTGCATTATTGCTGTACAGCAACAGGACGCGCGTCTCATCAGCGATTACTTGTATTAATGCAGAAATCCGCAAAACGCGCAAAATGACTGAGCTATGTTTTTGGCGCGATGCAGCACAAAATATGTGCTTGGATAACTCAAAGCAATGATCATTAACCTGCTACCATTTGGCTAGGTCGAACTATAAGGCGAGCCTATTTTTGGACCCACTTGAGACATTCTGAGGCAATTGGACATCATGAAAGTCACAGTGAGACCGGCTTGCAGCCCATTCACTAATGTGATGGATGAAACCCAATGATTCTACTCATTTATCAAGCGTCTTGTTCTTATAGTAGCTCGCAATTGATTGTGCTTACCACGCACATGAAATTTTAGCGTTTTAAAAACAATGTTGACAGTACCGTTGGCTATGTTGCTGATCCATAACAAACGGCAGATGATGACAGGATACCAGTTTTTATCAGGAACATTCAAAGTTCACTCACATGGTCAACCAAGAAAGCTAACACGGACTGTGGCAAACAGCAGCATATGGCTTGAAGACATATTCAGCGTCTTATTTTGATGCCAGCTCTGCATCCATCACTTGAAGAAGGAACGCAAAAATCACTTGTATAGTGTCTGAAAGGCAGATAAATGAAGTTTTCCTGGAGAATGAGTGCTCATATTTACATCTGAAAGTAACCGAACCGCACGACAGCAGGATGCGTATTTTTTTAAAGAAAAGCAATATCAATGCATTTACCGGCACCAATGTTATTCACAACTACGAAACTCCTCTGCTTCGTTGAACTAAAGTAACTAGTGACTACTGCTTGTGCACACGTTAGGAACATTCCAGAACTATTCGCGATCCAGTGCGTAGATAACCCTATTGATGAATATCATAAGGAGTTACACTCCACTACCGTAGGTACTGCCTTTTAATTCACGGCAAGGTGCATTCAAAATGAGATATGGAAATGGGAGAATGACGACCGTCAGACACTCTACTTAGGTGGGAGCATACTAACTCACTGCGGATTGGACTGTGTGCACGCACTCGGTTGTCGATCTTAAAACTTCTTTTCTGAAACCTTTGTCTTCTTAATGGGCCCAAGTGGGATGCTGACAATGATGCTCCCACGCACAAATATCATAGGAATAAAAATTGAGTATAATAGCTTGGTGTTGGCCTTGTAGTGAAGTTGAAAGCTAAGATCGCCAGCATCATGTGGTAAAGCACCAGTTAAACTCACCAAGAATCGGTGGCAAAGTCTGGCATGCCCATGAAAAGGTAGGCAACCGTGATCATCCAATAACCACACAACGAATACACGCAAGACATCTTTTGCCTTATTTCTGGTTGAAATCACGCGATCACATGGTCCACTTAAGGCAAAAATGGGGCTTCGACGATGGTAGTCCACATCATTTGGCAATACACTTGCGACTTATTATTGCCTTTCATCTCTTATCTCATGCTCCTCTCCTCCACATACTACACTTCTATTCCTTACTTTTTGACTACAATGCATCTATAGGAAGGATCATTTCGATTTGTCACCCGATCTGCTCTACGAGTGACAAATAACTATTGCCGGCAGCATTTTGCACTCATTACAATGCGGAAATTGACGTAGCAACACTACGTCGCAACTACAATTATAAGGCGCAGCTACGTCTGTAGCGGGTGTAGAAAATGAGAAAAATGGCAAGCCGATAAAAGAGGAGGAGAAGAAGATGAGAAATCGATGGCCACTGTCCAACCTGTCGGTTCTTTGGCATCGCTGCAATCGCTAGGTCTGTGTCCTATGCCGTGATTAACTTTGAGGCAGTGTTGTTGCAGGTGTGGCAACTTTACTGCCGCTCTTACTTCGGTGTAGCGTTAGAGATTAGCTGTAACATGGTAATTTCACTACTTCACCAAGCATAATTTAAGCCTCCTTTCGTTTCATATGGCATATGTGACGGTGTCAGCTGACCACAGCATGGGAGTCGACGTAGGTGGAGGCGATGACCATAAAGATCATGTAGTGGAATAGTTGGTGGGAGAGACGGATTGGTTTATGCCTAGCACAGTCCGTCAACTGGAACATTGCTGGTTCCGCAACGATATAGTGGGAGAATTGTGAATTGATTTTTTGGTGGGTTGATATAGGATGTATATCAAAGATTTATATGGACCTGTAGTGCAGTGGTAATGTATTTTAGGGATGAGGACAGTAAAATGGAAAGTAACGGCAAAACCACCGGCACTAGTACTAGGCGTGAAGTGGATTCGCTGCGCCTCTTCGTTTGTAATCCGAGCCACTGAACCACGCAGCAGGACTTGAAGGGGCTCTTCTCTCACGAGGACACTGTTACGAGTGTAAACCTGATTCACGAGCGTGGGAGTGGAATGCCGCGAGGTATTGCCTTCGTAAAAATGAGCATACCTCAAGAAGTGAAGGCTGCTCTGGAGTCGCGTCTTCATCATCTGAACGGAAGAAGAATTGTCGTACGACCAGCAAGTTCGCGGAATTAGAGGTGGGCCGCTGCAGCACAGCTAGATAATTTTTAGCAAGTCCAACCAATTTTGCCCTTAATTAGCAGAAAGACAGCAAATCCGAATGACGTCAGAACTGGCCATCGATTGGTTGTTCATAAACTGCCACAAAATACCAGCAAGAAAACCATCCAGGAGCTCTTTGGTCAATTCGGTGCAATTACAAACGTGAGGATAGACCAAACCGTACGCAGAGCTTTTGATGATTTCTCTAATGCAGTGTCGCTCCAAATGGCAATGTTAGCAACTCCTCTCCGCCTTAAGGATGCAACAGTTGACGTATCATTACCAAGTGGTTGTGAATGGAGGTGCGCAAGTGATTATTAATTCTCAGTTTCCAAGTCTTCTGCTGTTTGCTTTGCTGCACTGCCGTAAAACTTTGCTCAAGAATGTCCTATTTGAGATTGGCATGTAATATTCGGTGTCCAGTTAATATTTTGCGAGTTAACGTGCGTCCTTTCATACTTCAGTAGATTCGAAAATCCTTGCGCCCTCACCTCCTCATGCAATTTGCATAGTCTACTAAAGGCTGAACGATTTGAATATGCAAACCGTCCCAACAACAAAGCCAAGGCGGATATCATCTCTACTAATGATGATACCTTTCGTGCTCCGATCTCCGGATTTCATAGTTCGACTAAGAGCAACTCCAGAGAAGATTTGGCACCTAAATGCGCATGCAAGTATTGGTGAGTCTTGTGAACTTTTTCTGACAAAGGGACGCATTGACAAATGAGTTAAGCCAAATTTCTTGTGCGCGAATTTGGTGCTGTAAGTGTGGCGAACCACACAATTACTTCACACATAAATAAAATAGGCAGGCTATCATCGAGTTGGCGTATGCAGCTTTTCCTGGTATCGGAAATTAATTAAGTTAAAATCTGCCTAGGGTTTGTGAATGGGTGCATCGTTAGAGCTGATAGCTTTGTCATTCACTTGTTTGAGTGGTCTTGTGGCCAAACGGAAGATGAATGACTGGTATCTTTGCCTACTTTTGCTTACAGTCTTAATGATAACGTCAAGGTGGATGATATCTTTTTCCAACTCGATGCTCATTTTGAACTAGCGTATACAATTCGCGATCCGGTTTGGAGTGGCTATCGGATAGGTCCAGAATCCAAATGCGACCACAAGAAGAGGTGAGCGATTTGTGTGCATCATTCTGTTACATGGACGCAGTAACAAAATAAAATATGGCAAAAAATATAGCAGGAGTTTGCGCATGCTCGCAGGGGTGCGGAAATGCTCTGGAATATTTATTCCTTTCTTAACTCAGCTTGCGTTTATGCGTTGCGCGCATTGGAAAAGAACTGCAGAACTGCCATGTTCCTTGAAATCCTTAATAGAAGTGAATCTGGTGTCTGCTTCTAATGTCATGATCTGTCGAACTTAGAGGCCTTGCAAGAGTTGCCATCAGCATAACTCGATGATATGTAAATGCATTGTTTTCTTGACTTTGACGAATGCATTGTTAGTTGAGCCGATGTCTTCCTACTATACCACTTCTCCTTGTGGTTTGTCTAGCCTATCAAAAACGAAAACGACAAAAAGTCTTCAAACGAAAACATCAAAAAGGCTCCCTTAGTAGTTTAAAACACTGGAATGGAGGAAGTCGATAAAAGAAATGAGGAGGAGCAGAAGGAATATACTCTTGAGTGTGAAAGGTGTCGGAAAAGAATGCAAACTTACTGGTGGACACGGAAGAGTGGGCAAGCTTATGATAGACTAAGAGGAGAGGAGTGCAGTTAATGAGCATTTGACCAAGGTTCTATGCCAAACCCTGTTTCCTGCTTCTAAATCATCCACGCATTTACTTACCTACCACTTTATCTGTCCTTCTCTCAACACACCCACGTGCATAACCTCCGCACACTTCACCCCAACTCAACTATCTGCACTTCCAATTCTCAAGCAACGACTATCTACCACTTGTGGTAGTGGCATTAGATACAACATCACATCCCTCTTCATTCCTTTGCTCACTCAGTGTTTTATTCCACCAGTCTATTTAGCGTACTCACCGGTCCATTTTTCTTTCTTCCTCGTCTTCCATCAACCCAATTGACTGCCTAGGGACCTAGCTGGCAAGTTTTCTTGTTGCTACATTCAATGACAAAGATACTAGAGGCACACATTGGGGTATTTGAAGGTGCAAAGTGTTTTGTATTTTCCACCCTGCAACCTCCTCACAAGATGTATATCCTTCTTTCTTCCTCTTTTTTTCGCCTCCTTTAAGCGGAAGAGGAGGAGAAGGAGGAGGTAAAGAGGGATTGTTTGTAGGCTACGAGCCTTTGCGAAGTCCTATTAAAATGGCCACTGGAGGGCTGATGCTAGCTAAAAAAATGCAACTGATGCTTGGGCGCCAGTAATTGTTTCTTCCTCTATGTGTCTGCTTGCGTGCTAAAACGTTTTTGCGGTGCTACAAGTCTGTTTACTTTGTGACAACTCTTCGTTGCAATCTTAGCAACCCTGTTGCTGCCACTGCCGCTTTAGTTTGTCCTTTTCTTGCATAACCCATTCCTACCACCTGCCTTCGCTAACGCTCTCTTCGCGAGGGTGAGCGACCTGTGCTAGTCTTAGCAGCCGCCTCCTTGCTGACCCCTCCACTTGGGGCAGCTAGCCTATCAATGGGTCAATAAAATCGATTGGACCACCTGCTGTGTGTTTGCTGCATGCTGGGTATCTGCCTAGTCGGTCGGTCCGTTCAATGCTTAATTCGGCTTACAGTGAGTCGGGCTGCAAACAATCGTACTGGCAAGTGAGTACAAAATGATTTAAGTACTTACTTAAGTTAATGCTGTGCAGGATTGACGATTGTCTTAAAAATAAGCTAAATTCAGTAGCGCGTCGTCAAAATCGATATTATTAATATAGTTTGATCACTTTTGTGGAACAAATTTTTTTTATTGAGAGCCCGGCTATTTTGTAAACCAATGTCATTATTCAAAGTCCACTTTTTACACGACCCCATTATGGCCACCGGGTAAACAATCACCAATTTATAAGACAATCAGGACGTAGCAATGATTACCAGATTGAAGTGCGGCAGTCCATATCTAATCCATTTTCAGAGCGNCGGCAGTCCATATCTAATCCATTTTTAGAGCGTTTTCCAAGTAGCAAGAGAGTGGAGCCGTCAGTCCAACGCACACCAGCGTTAGTCAAGATGGCCACTTCTGTGACGGTTCCATCGAACGCATTGCCATCACTGCCACTGAAGACGCCCTTCTGCATAGCGCTTATATTGCGCCCCTACAAACGCACTTTGCCAATGCGTGCCTGCAAGTCTAGTGGAGCACGCCGGCAAAAGGACTGCAAGAAAGGTGGACTAATTTGTAGATCCAACCTCCGCAATTCGTCACCATCGTCTCACTTGTCAATGTGCTTCCATTGGCTTACTGTCTTCTCCTCTTGCTCATTTTGTTCGGATTGAGGCAGGTACCTATTACCGATGCCCAAACGCCAACCAGCTCAAAGAACAGCTTTAGAAACTGTAAATCTAGGATTGACAACCCTAATAGATTGGCACATTTCAATCAAAGCACATTTGCATGCATAAAGATACAAGAAAGTGGCTAAAGGTAAGAAAGTACGAAGACAAAACTGCCAACAAGGAATGAGGTCCAAAGCCCTCGAAAGTTAGCGTTGGGAGCCACCACATGACACGTGCAGTCAATCGGTATACACGTGTGGGTTTCAAACACGTCAATCACCCAGCCATCCTCGAGCCATGCTGTACTTCTTGCCGGCACGTCTACTTCTACTCGTCCTGCTCTACGATTTCGTTCACCCCATTCAGTTCGTCGTCACCACCTCCCTGCCACTTCGGTTCCTCATTGTCTCGTGTCTGCTTTTCATCCTCCACTTCCGCCACCTTCATTCCCAACTGCTCGAGAGTTCAGACCTATGGGCTGCGATCCCCTCCTCCGTCAAAGCTGGCTTTGTGCTGACTCTGAACTCATGGCAAGCAAGTCAATCACGTTGATATTCGGACGCCGCCTCGTTACATATTCATATGTCTAATATATCCCATTCGCGGTGACCCCGAAGCAACAGCAGCCTAATGAATATGAACACGTCTCATGGGATGCATTCCTATTCCTACGTTAAATTTAGCTTTAAATCAAATAAAAAAAGTCCAGGCATTTAAGTCGATTGCGGATGCATTTGAAAGTAATCTCGTTACATTTCCACAACATTGGTATATTTAATCGTAAGAAACATAAACAAGTGCAGACTGCTAGTCAAAGACACGTCTCAGCCGATGTAATCCAATTATTCCATTAATTTTGGCTTTGAATCAAGTCAGATGTACCGACAGCCATGTCAACCGGAGACACAAATAAATGCCGCCCTGTTGTAGATTCACGAATTAAACATCTTTTGTTGAGACCTTAAAGCAATAAGAATACCGAATGTAAACGCGTCTCGTGCGATGCGATGCAATTTCTCAGCGAAACTTGCCCAGAATTGGAGTAGGAGGTCTCGACAAACATATCACTGCGGATGCATTTGGATGCGTCCCGTCACCTATTCCAAAGTTTGCATTATCCCATTCGCGAATACTTCACAACAGGGGCAGCCCAATGATAAAACTCACATCACATTCAATGCCATCCGATTCCTCCATTAATTTTAAATTGAATTAAATGGGAAGCTGCGACTAACACATCATCGACAATGCATTTGAATGCGCCTGGTTGTTATTTAGAAGAATAACTGAAGGCACGTCTCATGCAATGCGATCCAATCCCTCCTTTAAATTTGGCATCGAAGCAAATAGGGAGTTGCGACAAACGCATCATTGAGGATATAAATAGATGCGTCTCCTTGCGTACTCCTAAGTTTGGTTTGAATCACTTTCTATGACTCAAGTACGAGCTGTCGAATAATTGTAGGCACATGCCATACGATGTTACCCATTCCTACCATAATATTGGCTTTTAATTAAATCAGAATCTAGACATGCATACTATAGTGGATGAATTCGGATGCGCCTAGTTGTTCTTTAGAAGATCAGTTCCTCCGTGTCCAAGGACAAAAATCAAGGGCAGGCAAAGAATTGAAGTCACATCTAATGCGGTGCGATCCAATTGTATCGTTAATATTTGGCTTTGAGTTTAAAGAATAAGACTTGAAAACGCATCCTAGCAGATGCATTTGGGTGTGTCTCGTCACGATTTGGAAGTTTGGTTACTTCTTGCGCGGAGAAATAAAAAAGGATGGCCGAATGATTAAAGTTACGTCTCATGTGATAAGATTTATTCGTCTGTTAATTTGGGACTGAAGTAAATGGGAAGTTGTGACAAACACACCATCGTGGAGGCAGTGAAATACATCAAGGTGGTTGCCTTTGTATGAGCTTGGTTAGCATACAGAACATTGGTTTTTATTCTAGGAGACCCCAAAATCAATTAAACGATTGAAGGAACGCCCTAGACGATGCAACCCATATAATCTATGAAGTTCCGATGTAAATAAAATCAAAAGTCGTGACACGTTTATAATCGCGGGTGAATGTGGACACTACACGTTAGTGGTTGGACAACATTCCAGCATCCAGCATTACGTGCTCATTAGACTCCCTATAAGGGCAAAACTCGTTTTTAATCATGGACTTGGAATCAGAGGACTGGCTAGTAAATTTGCAGAACCTAATCAAAGAAAAGGAGCAACTTCCATTTTGCTAGATAGGCCCATGCCTTGAGTAGCGCCAAGACTCCGCAAATTGATGCCGATATCATTGCTTGGCTATCTGTCCGAATATCGCACAATTTATGTGGATAATATCATTCCTCTACTAGGATATTTGATAGCATGAAGCAAAAGTAAAACTTGTGCCCGATTGGGTTTGGTCCTGTAATAAACAACTACCGATTTTTGCCGAACCCGGCTGACACTCTGGACCATGCCTGCTTTAAAAGGCAGGATAAATCTTACTGATACTATAAAATGCAATTGGGGATGTGGTCATTACAAGCCGATCAGAGAGGTTGCCACACATTTTCTAGGGTTCAAAAAGTACCATGAGCCTCTTGTTAAAGGTTTTACAAAGGTTGCAAGAGACTGCATCGCAATGCTTGTATTCTTTCTTCAGCACTACTAAATTAACAGTGTTCTCGTCTAACTGTCTGCTTATGTTGGGCGTACTGTCTGAGGCGTGGCTAAGTAATGCATCTTTGTGTACTTATGTAAATTATGCATGTGCTAGTGCTTCCTCCCGACCTACAGAGCGATGTATTGCTTTTAGCTTCGTGTTTAGCTTCTATCCAATTACTGCCTCACGCTAATTCCACCAAGATGCATGTATGCACGCGCCTACTTATTCAAACTTCAGAAATGACCCATTTCTTGCCAGTATTTGACACGAACCTTGCCACCAAGTGCACAGTGAGTGTGCCTCCAGTCCTTCAGCCACCAAAAAATCTAAACAAGCAAACGCATTGTTCGAGAAAAGTGACAAAAAATCCCTTTAGCGAACGGTTAAAGTCTAAATGGGAGATATCGAAGTTAATCGCTAAAATATAACAGGACTTTACTGTATCCCCATGTCACTACTGATCTGTAGCTTGTCTCCTTAATTCTAGGATAATCCGTGTCGTATTGAACCTTATAGCTTCCCGCACATTCAGTCAATTATATCGCACCTCCGGACTGCTTACGTCTGGCTATCCCCATACCTTCCTCCAAATGAGCCTATCCCTTTCTCACACAGAACCCTCGACTTGATGCGATAGGCAATGACCGCCAGCAAAATCGTTGCTCATTCCGGGTGACAACGTAAGCAGACGTTTCACATAACTGCTTGCGCGCTTATGCGCCGACGCACACGCACACATGAGAGTGGTTCCAAAAGCGTCACAGCGCATGCCCACCGAAAACGACACTTGCCCAAATCAACCACATGCAAAGATTAGGAACACAGCACAAGGTAACGAACATATTAGCTTTACTAGGTGTAACAATTGACAAAGGCATTCCGGCTCATTTTAGACTAAGCCGATTCCATTTAAATGATCAGATTGGTGACTTGATGTCAATGGCGTATGGTCACCCANCCACCAAAAAATCTAAACAAGCAAACGCATTGTTCGAGAAAAGTGACAAAAAATCCCTTTAGCGAACGGTTAAAGTCTAAATGGGAGATATCGAAGTTAATCGCTAAAATATAACAGGACTTTACTGTATCCCCATGTCACTACTGATCTGTAGCTTGTCTCCTTAATTCTAGGATAATCCGTGTCGTATTGAACCTTATAGCTTCCCGCACATTCAGTCAATTATATCGCACCTCCGGACTGCTTACGTCTGGCTATCCCCATACCTTCCTCCAAATGAGCCTATCCCTTTCTCACACAGAACCCTCGACTTGATGCGATAGGCAATGACCGCCAGCAAAATCGTTGCTCATTCCGGGTGACAACGTAAGCAGACGTTTCACATAACTGCTTGCGCGCTTATGCGCCGACGCACACGCACACATGAGAGTGGTTCCAAAAGCGTCACAGCGCATGCCCACCGAAAACGACACTTGCCCAAATCAACCACATGCAAAGATTAGGAACACAGCACAAGGTAACGAACATATTAGCTTTACTAGGTGTAACAATTGACAAAGGCATTCCGGCTCATTTTAGACTAAGCCGATTCCATTTAAATGATCAGATTGGTGACTTGATGTCAATGGCGTATGGTCACCCATGTCAACAACCTAATCGGCTTGTCTCCTGCGCAATCGCCTTTTACTTCCTCATCCTCGACACCTCATGCAGTATACACATAAATGTAGCCACAATGTGTAACGTCATGTTACCTGAGCGCACAACGTACCATGCAGCCACAATGAATGCCTGGCATCTTGCTTTACTTCATGCTGCCTTGATGCGCGGCGCGTTTCAGTATTCCGTGGTTGCAAAAGTAGCTAAATAGCACCTCACTTTCCCGAAGTTTAGCTTTGAAACTTCACCCGCGCAGTGCAAGCTCATAGCATGAGATTCAAAGTTGGCTAGCACATTTAGCATAAATTTGTCGTTGCAAGGACATGCAGCACACCTGTTTATCGAGGTCAGCGCTGCATTGCTAATCTTAAAGGACACGACTTAGCTTGATACTGTGTCTACAGGAGACACGATGGATCTGGAAACCAAGTGGTAAGATGCATGCCTGTTTGTATACTACGTCACATAGAGGGGCGCAGGATCCTCCATTGTTCTTTTACAGCAAGCTGGTGAACTCACACAATCTGGTCGCTGGTTTGGGCCTTTTAGTAGGAGGAGAGTTTGGTCGTGTCACCTGCGGTCACCACATCGACGGCTAGAGGCAGAGTAGACTCAAGTGTTCACTCTCGCACGTGAGCGAAGAGACCCCACTAGCCACATTGACGTCGATGAATGACAAGAGGTGCAGCATTCTTTGAAGTGGTAAAGAGGTCATTGTCATTTTGACGTTAGTGGCTAGTGAGACAGCGGAACAGGACTTAAAACTGAGAGGGCTGACTGCCTAATCACTCACCTTGGTTGAGAGCTTTGCAACCAGATGCATGCCTTTGACAAAGTCAACGGACCGGATGCTGTGGTAATTTTACCCAATCTTGCAGGACTTGGGTATTTTCTCTTTACACCACTGCTGCTGAGCTTCCGTGCTCATCACTGCCCAACTAGATAATGCAATCCCCAATTTGGCGTGATATTGCCGATAAGTATGAGGAAGTCTCCGAAACATGGCTATCATTAGCAGATAGCGTAAGACGCAGGCAGTACTACGTGACAGTGCACTGGCAGAATGTCGGGTCATATATCCGTGAGGTGGTGGAACGCCATTAGCGCCTTGTCCTCATGACGGCCGGTGATGCTATTGGCCATTGTCAAATTTCAGTCTCGGACTGTTCTAGGCGATGTTGGAATATAGCTAACCCCTCTTACAGTGCGTTTGGGTGTCGAGTGTGGGATTCCTTGAGCAGACATTGGGGAGGAGTGAGGTAAGCAAATGTAACCTCAAACTGTGGTTGAAGCGAAAATGGTTATCTTGTTTCCTGGCCCACATTGGGCTAAGTCAGTGGATCTATTTTGAGCCATGCTAATGCAAGCTAACAGGGTATGCTGCTCAATAACGCAAACTGCCAGTTTGCATCTTAGCGAAATTATGACATCAGAATCTCGATTGTCAATTATTCTTCGTGGCTATTAATGCAATCGTAGTTGCGTCCGTCAAATCCACCATTATAGGCTTTCTCGAGCATTCCTCATGACCAGGGTTCAATAATTGTTTGGCGATTTGAGTCACCAAATTCATTCCTTGTGACTTTTATCGCATAGAATCCCTTAATCGAAAAATATCTTTATAAGGATAAGAATGCGTACATTACTTATGGTGCGTAACATTTTGTCTGCTCAATCCAGATGACGAAGTCGACTCTATGCTCACACCAAAGTAGATAGTACATCGAATGCTTTTTTGAGCATCACGTCACCTAGAGCGCTTAGATCTTTTCTCCAAGGATGCCACGGTCACTTTTGATTCGTCGCATTACTCTTAACTTGACCCACACTTTGCGAAATGTTTGTCACTGCACTGCACTAGCATTCAACCTTCCCATAGAGTGAGATGTCTGGACTTGAACGTTTAAGCAGAGGCATTTAAAAGGGCGGACTGACATTCTGGCTAATCATAGAATTGGCGCAGTGATGACACGATGGACCAGTGTTGGCAAATCTGTAGATAAGCATCTTGCTGAAAGCTAATGATAGACGTTCGCTTATTTACTGCAATATATTGCGCGCATCTCAGCTTTTCCCGATGAAGAAGCATGCTGAAGAAGTGCCAAACTCTTTAAATTTACGCATAACCTGCGGACTAGTTAAGGAGTGAATTGGTTAACTGCGCATTAGTTAATTTCGTCTTAAAAGCAAAGACGAGTAGATGCATTTGCTATCCTTTGCGTCAATAACAAGAGAATTTGCACACACCGTTTTGAGTGGACCATGAGTTTTGTAGCAAGCGTAAGTAGATTGGGCTAGATCTTGGGACTTTTGCAAAAGGGTTTTGCCGCGCAGATCAGCGGTAATAGGCAGAGACTAAATCCGTTTATTTTACCGCATGATCGCCGGGATTCCACATTCAACATGTTGGACGAGAACGCCTCTATTCGCACTTATTTATGGTTGTCCCACCGAGTTTCGATGAGGTGATCGCGGTAAGGGAATGTGGCCTTTGCACATGTACTTTAAGGTGGACACATGATAAGCACCAAATAGGAGTGCATTGTGGACAACCTTCAACGCCTTAGTCACGCGCCTGTGTATTGTGAAGCTTATGCGGCAGGATTCTTTCGCTATGATGTAAATCTAGGAAATCAACGTTTCTTGAAGTGCGCCGCCAATCGTCTAAACCATCATGAATATTTGTAATTTATACAGTTATCTATTTTGCCCTGCGTGAATTAAATGGATGGCACTTCTTTTACCCAAGTGCTTAAATTGACCTGTGTTCAATAAAAGTAAACTTTCATCCGCCTGCTGAATAGTTCCGCAGCCTATTCTGCGAATGCGTGAAGCACATTTAGGTTTGTGATGTGACTAAGGAAAAATTTTTGACGATCAGTAGCAGTGTAATTATTCGTTCTGTGGAAATCGCTGAATTTGCCATCTCTTGCCATTTCCAGAGTGTCAGCCGAGCTCGGCAAAAATCGGTAGTTGTTTATTACAGAACCAAGCCCAAGCGAGCAAAAGTTTTAGTTTGGCTGCATGCCCCCAAATATCCTAATAGATGAATGATATTATCCAAATGAATTGTGCGATATTCGGACAGAAGGCCAAGTAATGAGGTCGGCATCAAGCTGAGGAGTGTGGACGCTAAGCAAGGGTCCAAAAAGTGTCATTTGGAATGCATTGGGCCTGTCCGGCAAAATAAAAGCTGCTCCTTTTCTTTGATTAGGTTCCGCAATTTTACTAGCCAGCACTCTGATTCCAATTCCATGATTGGGAACAAGTTCTATCCTTATAGGGGGTCCAATGGGCACGTAATTTTGGGTACTGGAAAGTTGTCTAACCAATAATGAGTTAAGCATCCATCATACTTTACCGGAACTATTCGGGAGGTCTATGTTGGGTTAAATAGGTGCATTACTTCGTCTATATGCCCCTTTTGACTGAGCAATTAACATTTGCCAGTATTTGAGGAGATTTGAGTCAGATCTCTCGTACGCTTTACAATGCCTATTTGTCCCAGGTCAATGCCTCCGCACGAGAATATGCCCGAGTTCATAATCAGCAGCTCACAAAGTTCATTCTCCCTGCCGCTGGTAAGAAGGACACACTAAGCGTAGAGAGCACCTAGACCACTAAATCATTTTGCTGTGGTCTTAAAAATACCTTACAAATGTCATCGGTGCCTTTGTTTAGTAGTTAACAATGCTCTTTTGCCTTCAGTGCCTTGCTGGGCAAAGAAGTCACCGTCTGCTAAATGTAGGACAACTTTGATCTTAATTAGAAAACCACTTCTAAAAATATTACGACTCAGGCCATTGCTACACACATGCCTAATTTCACGGTCCGAGATCCTTTGCCGATGCAGACCCCTACCAAGTCTCCTTTCTAATACCACCTCCCTTTCCCCACTAAATATAGTCTTGCAGGTGGTGAAGCCTAAATGTATGATAAAAAGCTAACTACACCAGAGTCAAAACAGAATCCGCCACATTGGGGTATGTAATGTATCGGGGCCAATCACTTTTAAAAGGCCCAGATCAACTAATCATTTCGACTTGATTACTCTTGAGTGAGTTTCTCCTGTACTAGTTGTTCATGAAATATGCAGCTTGGTAAGAAACGTGTTTTAACGCCTCTTCATCTCTCTCCTCAAATTCCAACGCATAGCTAAGTGCTACTCGATGTATTTATGCTATATTAGTTGCAAAATATGACCTAACAAAGTGTGAGAATTATAATCAATGGAGGCGAGGATAGGAAGTTTTAATCGAAGTTAATTCATTTTAACGCACTCATGGCTAACAGGATGCCTCGTGCCCTTATATGCTCTTGCGTGTTCATTACACTTGGTGAAATGGAGACTCTCTTTACACAAATACACACAAGCATTCCTTACGCTTGCAGGCGAATTGTCCATTAATGCTGAAATTTATTTCTTGGGGTCATTCATAAGAACCTTAGGTTGTCTCCTGGTGATCCGTTGGCGTAAAATTGGGAAGAAGCTCGGCCGTTTTTAAAGCCAAGACACCGCAGTATCTGGGCGTAAAATTAACGTAATCTTGGGCGCAGAAAGGCAGTGACAAGGTGGCCCATAGTTTCCGATGCTTCAACGCTTGCAGTTGACACATCGTTCCTGCAAACGTAGTTCCTCAAAACCACAGATGCTCTTTCTGCAAACGTCTTATAATAGGAAAAGTGGATTGGTTATGAGGTTGAGAGAGGAAACTATAAAAGCTTTTTGTGCTCCTATTATTGCAGTGTAAACAAAGGAAATACAAGCGTTGCAAGAGGACTGGTGGCAAAGATAACTTCTGCTTTATCCAATGGCGAAAATAAGTAACCTCTCGCCCGCAGCTTGTTAGCATGCAAAATGTGTGGAAGCTTATTCTAATTTGCATCTGAACAGTTTTGCTGCTGATGCGGAATCCTGACAAGTTACTTTAATTTCTGATATTTTTCCTTAACTGTGTAAGAGTTCAAAGCTATCGTGCTTGCACATTTTACACTTACACCGAGTACGCATCAGTGTTCAGTCTGCTTCATATAATTAACAAAGCCTGTTCCACTCAGTGGAGCTCTAAACCAGCACAGACAGTTGGAAGAAAATAGTGCCGCAGTAGTCTTACCATGGGATCGAGAAGAACGAGATTTAGCGTTTCTTGAATCTCTGTGCAAAGGTGTCAAATGTCCGACAGCATTCGACCCAAACTGGCTCGCCATGGTGGAACTCGAATACCTGCCATTGAGAGGTCCACACTTTGCTGTGGGGCAAATCGTATGGACCATCGTGTTCCATGAGGAAACCACTTCCACTCCAAATCTAGGCCTGCATAACAGAGCGCCTTATATAATCGTATTCGTGTTGGCAATCAAAGCAATCTGTTATTGATGGACAAGGCACACGAACGTCCTTGTAAGCTGAAGATGAGGCAAATGAAGACGTTTCTTCACTCTCCTCATCAAACTCAGAGACATTATTATCATATTCTTCTGTGGAAAGGGCATCACTATTCGAAAGGAAGCTGTCCGCTTGACCTNGATGAGGCAAATGAAGACGTTTCTTCACTCTCCTCATCAAACTCAGAGACATTATTATCATATTCTTCTGTTGAAAGGGCATCACTATTTGAAAGTAAGCTTTCTGCTAGACCCATGGTCCCACTTTGAGCATCAGCCTCAGAGGATTCACTGGGTGTCGTACAATGCTCCTCGTGGTCAGAACAGGCAGAGTCGAAGAGCCGTGCAATGCATTGACTTGCACTGTCGTCGTCACCATCCTCATCCAAAAAGCATGTGAAGTTGCCTCTCCTTCGGTTGTCCTCGAAAAATAGTCCACCAAACAGGGCCTGCTTGCCTTTACCATCCTGCGCTGACCAAGGGCAGAAGTCTGCAGTCAATGTTGGCCTGACTGATTTGTTAGTTTTGAACATATTGTCAAGGTGCAGAGAAGAGCCGTAGCTAGTGTGAGATTGGTAAGAACTTCCAAAATACTTTGATTATGCGCACCAAGAGCAGTTACTGGACGTTTGTCTTCACTCTGGGTGANAACTTCCAAAATACTTTGAAAATGCGTACCAAGAGCAGTTGCTGGACGTTTGTCTTGACTCTGGGTGAGACTGGCATTCACGTAAGACATTGCCGATGAAGAGGGTGTTATAATGCTCGCCCAGTTCATTGCGATGATGCTCGGTTCCCAAGAATCCGATAAAGTAGAAAACACTGTAAGCAGCAGCGTTGCNACGCGATGTGACTCCACTTCAAATGGTGACCAGCGTGCTGCATAAGGGTCCCAAGAAGAACTTTCATCCTCAGGATCAAACAAATAGCGTATCTTCGCAAAGGATGGGATGGTATCTGATGCAGTATCAGAGGATGCATTAACTGTCACGTTGGCAGAATCCTAAGGCAATAAAGCATTTGTTGGAAGACCTAGTAATTCTATTTCACTCAAATAATTTGCATTGTAAGTTCTTCGACTAACCTTGTCATCCTCTGAGGCCGCGGTATTGGTGTAAGCAGCAATCACTTCACTGCCTTTCTGATCCAACTTGTTCTTTGTCTCCATCACATTCCGCGACTCTCTCACCTCCTCTTCTTCGGTGGGCAGACAACCGTTGTCGCGAGCCCACTCAAACCACGCGGCATTGGGTGGAAAGCGACGTCCCTTCACAGGGAGACCAGCAAGCACACGCGTCGTCATCGTTGGCAGCTGTGCAAGATCACTGAGTATGCCGAAGGAATTGTTGGGCGAGTCAAAGTCGGGATGGTCAATGAGGTAGAGCATGGCTTTCACCAGGTCCAGTAGACTGTAGCAGCTGTACATCAGGCAAGCCAAAAGGAGAAATTAGCCTCATGACAGGCAACTAAGTCACTTCTTCCATCTTAATACAGTGTTTGGGACTGAAATTCTGGACTTTACATCTGTTTCTAGGGAGCTAAGTTAATAAAGCAGAACAAAAAGCGACACTTCTTCCATGCTCACATTTACATGTTTTAATTGCGCACCGCCAAATTCATCCCATGAAACACATCGGCCAATATACTCAGCCATGCAGTGCTCGGAAATTTTGACTCACAAAATGTTGCTCACCTTTGCCAGTCGTCAAGAAGGCTCATGCATACAGAACCATACGAAGAGTCAATGTTGGGATGAAATATGCGTGAGTTGAAAGATACCCCAGGACGGCAACGACACTTGCCAAACATTCTCGAAACAACCTCAATGATATACAAAACAACGGCAACGAGTGACCCGGTTCTAGAGTCTCAAGTGCTTTGCTGAGTCAATCACGGTTTACACAATTCAAATGAGAGACCTGAGCACTGTGAAATGCCTACTACCAACTATATGGAGGCAGCTCCTTTACATGTACAACAAAATCACACGCCTAGACTTGCCATTCCTATCTCAACAATGAAATAGCCTACGCAACATGAGCAATTAAATATTCAGGTGAAGTTCCACGCAAATGCAATTAACACCAACATGTCAAGGAAATTACAGTCAGCAGGAAGTCTACATGCGCATTGTGGCCGGATTTGGGGTGCAGAGCAACCTTAACTGTCATTTCATCTACCCCGACTATGGATGCTTGGCCATCGGTGGAGGCGTCAATTATTCTGCAGAGCTGCTGCACGCCCCTCATGAATGTGCACTGAGTTGCTGGATGTGTCATCTAAACGAAGTTAATAAAACGAACCGTTTTTATTGGACCTAGACCAATCTAGAGGTGCCGCTACACATAGTGAATATCTATTAGTTTGTTAGTCTCACACCGAGTTATTTAGCACAGAGCGAAATTAAGGTGACTCATTAATGCTATTTCGGATTGTCTCTAAGTCCAATTTGTACAGTGTGTTAAGCTACAATCCAGCAAGATTGCCATTCCCAGTTTCGACCTTGTCAGCTTTGTATTTTGTGAGACCACGTTCAGAAATCTAGGCTACATCTATGGCAACTTTTATACTCCAAGCTCCTTTAGCTTTTCCACGTCTCAACCTAACTGAAGAAAGCTAGTACCCACACGAATCCAATGGATGTGTTGCGGGAGCTTAGTCTCATTTACAGCTGTTCTTTCCGTTGTTGCTGCTGCAACAAATAAGGCAAAAAAGCAGTTAGTCCGCAAACATGTTGTGGATGTACCATTGCACCCAACTACAGTGATGCGTGGCCATTGACTTGTCCGTTTGATTCTTCACAATGGGTAAAAGCAGTCTGTCGGATGGTTGCGCTACCCAGCTTGGAGTAGCAAACAGTAACTTTGGTAAAAATTTACCAACGCAACAAGAAACACTACATGTCAAATGCTCTTACGCGTGTGCTGATTGGAATCTAATGCTAAATGACTNGTTAATAAAACGAACCGTTTTTATTGGACCTAGACCAATCTAGAGGTGCCGCTACACATAGTGAATATCTATTAGTTTGTTAGTCTCACACCGAGTTATTTAGCACAGAGCGAAATTAAGGTGACTCATTAATGCTATTTCGGATTGTCTCTAAGTCCAATTTGTACAGTGTGTTAAGCTACAATCCAGCAAGATTGCCATTCCCAGTTTCGACCTTGTCAGCTTTGTATTTTGTGAGACCACGTTCAGAAATCTAGGCTACATCTATGGCAACTTTTATACTCCAAGCTCCTTTAGCTTTTCCACGTCTCAACCTAACTGAAGAAAGCTAGTACCCACACGAATCCAATGGATGTGTTGCGGGAGCTTAGTCTCATTTACAGCTGTTCTTTCCGTTGTTGCTGCTGCAACAAATAAGGCAAAAAAGCAGTTAGTCCGCAGACATGTTGTGGATGTACCATTGCACCCAACTACAGTGATGCGTGGCCATTGACTTGTCCGTTTGATTCTTCACAATGGGTAAAAGCAGTCTGTCGGATGGTTGCGCTACCCAGCTTGGAGTAGCAAACAGTAACTTTGGTAAAAATTTACCAACGCAACAAGAAACACTACATGTCAAATGCTTTTACGCGTGTGCTGATTGGAATCTAATGCTAAATGACAACTTACTGAAAGAATTGCACTCACTGCCGCCTCATAGTCCATTAAATTCTACTACAACCAGTTCAACTTTCCTAAAAAACACTTCTGAGGCCCTCAGTAGCAGCAAATAAACAAGTACGAAGTCATTGCCGNATTTGTACAGTGTGTTAAGCTACAATCCAGCAAGATTGCCATTCCCAGTTTCGACCTTGTCAGCTTTGTATTTTGTGAGACCACGTTCAGAAATCTAGGCTACATCTATGGCAACTTTTATACTCCAAGCTCCTTTAGCTTTTCCACGTCTCAACCTAACTGAAGAAAGCTAGTACCCACACGAATCCAATGGATGTGTTGCGGGAGCTTAGTCTCATTTACAGCTGTTCTTTCCGTTGTTGCTGCTGCAACAAATAAGGCAAAAAAGCAGTTAGTCCGCAAACATGTTGTGGATGTACCATTGCACCCAACTACAGTGATGCGTGGCCATTGACTTGTCCGTTTGATTCTTCACAATGGGTAAAAGCAGTCTGTCGGATGGTTGCGCTACCTAGCTTGGAGTAGCAAACAGTAACTTTGGTAAAAATTTACCAACGCAACAAGAAACACTACATGTCAAATGCTTTTACGCGTGTGCTGATTGGAATCTAATGCTAAATGACAACTTACTGAAAGAATTGCACTCACTGCCGCCTCATAGTCCATTAAATTCTACTACAACCAGTTCAACTTTCCTAAAAAACACTTCTGAGGCCCTCAGTAGCAGCAAACAAACAAGTACTAAGGCATTGCCAAAACTGAACCCACATTCCTGTGGTCACTGACGCCAGAATTCGTACACTACACTAGGAAAAAGACCAACACAATATCGATGACTGATGTTTTAACTAGCGGGGTATAACTCAGTCTAAAACCATTTAATGCACTGCCAGAACAATCACATTTACCCGACCAGAGAATTCTACAGCACCATAAAGGTGTATCAAAAGGCAACAGATAGGCAGGTATCCATAAGTAAGTGCTCGTTAATGAAGGAGTTATGAATGAGTAGGAAGTGCTTAGCAAAGGCAGCAGTCTCTTTATTATAGGTAGGCCTCATTAATCAAAACTCATCTTTATTATAAAAGCCATTCACTCGGAGACAGACAAACAATCTTCATTATCCGCTAGGAATGTTATGCAGTAAAAACACCAGCGTGATTATGCAGCACAATTGGGAAACAACAAGTCCTCAAAGCAACTGCAGCAACTATTCTATCGTCTAATTTAACATAAAGACAGATAAGCGGATGAAAAGATGTGCGCATATACATAAAATAGGCACTTATTCATGAAAAATAGTAAGTGAATACTGAACACTTAGAAAAGTTAGGAGTTTTCTTAGCTAGACTATGTCCCATTATTTGAAGTCTACTGCCATTAAGAGAACTAACCACATTTGAAACCATAAAAACAATTGTAATTTATCGCTCAAATTACTGCACAGTTAAAAAATGGACGTGAGCGTGCGTTATGCTTAAAAACTTCGTAACAGTCACATTATAGCGCGTTGAAACTAATTTGGAAAGAAGCGTACATAGAGAGCTATCCCAAGCTTAAAGTATCGAATAATATCAAGTAAACTGAAGCTAATAAAAAATATCAACTACGTACTAGATCTCCCAGATTTTACAATAAATATTACTACATTACTCGAAACTCGATTAAGTGTTTATTAGCTTTCTTCATACGCTTACTTTCTGGATTAGAACAAATGCGCTGTAGAGAGAATGCTACAACGTTTATTTTAAACAAAGTGCCGACTCACGACCACACAATATGATAAGTTGTGATGCATGGGCAGTTCCACATTCAACTCCCACGCCTATATCGTGGAGGGGCTCGAGGTTACTCAACCTATGACATTTGGCTCGGCCACTACGGTGCCCTAACTGTAGCCACCAACATCAATACCTGCCGAATGATGCGTTTGCACTCAAAAGGCTCCATCACTACACCTAACTCTGCCTTTGTATAGCCTGCGAACGTGAGTTGTGTTGTCAGCAGAAGGCATACAAAAGCACCACCTTGTTTTAGAGAGGACCAATTGTAAAGATCGATATCTTACATAGCCCTTATACTACGCCTTTGCTCTATCATGGCTTCACCAAACCTTTCTTGTGACTTCCGCTGGAATTCATGCTAATGAAATGGGAAAATGACTGGAAAGATTTGATGCCCTCTAGTAGATAGAGTGAGGGTCCTAGTGCCTGTTGATGGACCTACAGTTTTGACTCTTTTGCTTGCTCAATCTCCCTCCTGTTGTATTTGACCTGCATTACGAAGGTGGTACACGTGATTTCTCCTTCGCTGCCTTGATGGAGCATGCGGAATGGGCATTCGCTATAATATCTACCGAATGGCATGCGTGGCTGTCTGCGCATCCACTAGCGTTTCAGACGATGCAGTGCATGTCAGCAGTCAGTTCGCAGCTGGCCCACCAGATTATGTAGTCCTTTTAAACGGTGGCGAAGAATGCGAAAACGATGGCGAAGTTGACACGTTTACGCTGCAATGGCCAAGTATCGTGTTTGTCTGGTTGATAATTGTACTCCTCTCTTAAACTTTTTTGGTGACTGAGATGATGATGCTGAACCACATCAATAGAAGTATCATGGCTTTGTTTCTTTTCGATTGGTAGGAAGGATCTTGTGCACTACTCACTATTCATGCCATATACACACCTCAATCGTAATGAGAAATAAAGAGCAAGCGTGCATTACTTCATCCAAATCATTAGACTGCAACTCCAAACAACCACTGTGTGATGTCAGCTTTTCTCTCGTCTTTGTCAAAAGGTGTTTTGGATCCTCTGCGGCATGTCGAACGCACCTGAAACTAGCTGCATAGCATCGTCTTTGTTGCCTCACCATCATCTGAATCATCACATCATTTTCAAACCCCCACCTAGCAAATTATTCTACCTGAATGCAATTTTGAGCGCCCATTGATCTGCCTGCGATAATCACATCAACATGAGTGGTAGAAGTTGATGCTTGTAGCTACACTCCCATGGCTTGCACGCTAAGATGCAGTTGGCTTGGGAGACTCAGCTTGACCTCCTTCTTTACTAGCATGTAACCGCATTGTGTTTTGCCAAAAAGTGATCTAAGTAGCCCAGCACTGTTCCACCATATGATGATGTAGAGAAATTGGTGAGTGAAGACACACTTAACCTCCACGCCTCACTTTCCTCTCCCTTCTGGCATTTTGTGTGTTCAGCATGCATTTGGGAATAAAGCTGGGTTGCAGCGTTCCGATACTTTCTTGAGGGCAATTGAAAGCGTAATGCTAAAACGGAATCTATGTGTTCTGCAAGCGGAGGGATAGAGACTACTGGCATGGCTTAAAGGGCAGCCCACCCGGTAGAGGCAACATGGCCACCTAAAAGATCGTAATTTGAAACCAACAGTCAAAGAAACAAAATATTACATCGCAAATCCTCAGGCATTGTGCCGAACGTCCTCTTGGAATACCAGAATGGAAGAATCGCACATGCTCTTGGACCAATTCCATCCTAGTTTGATCAGATTCATTTATGTTGATTGTAAAACAGGCTTTATGAGAAGCACATCCTAATAAAATCGAAGCACTCGGGTGATAAATACACGTCCATTTTTTCTCACACCAAGTCAAATATTTCGCGAGTGTTGTTTAAATAAGCGGTTTCAATGAGTGTGACATTAACGCTTCATTTGGCTTTTCAAGGGTTGCTCAGTGGTCGAGACATCCTCCACTAAAACGGTTCGACTTTTAACTGGTGACACTGTGTGTGTGTGTGTGTAATTTGGTCTACTCCCCAGGTAGTAGCATGGACCAATATACATAGCCCTAGTAACGTGTCTTAATTTGTGCCTCGAATCCCATGTCCATCCCACAACGATAAACCGAGCTAGCGAATATGTTTTCGGTTGACAGAATTGCATTAACGAGGAGTGCCATCGTAAACTTGTACTCTGTTTAAAGCACACTGAGGATGGGAAGCATTTAGTCAGCTGAAATTGGTTGAGAGTTCTAACAAATTGGCTTGTGGTAGCAATTGCCAATGTTCTGTTTTCAGTTTAACAGAGTCTCAAATAGTGCTGCCCACCGCCTTCCATTTACTTGAAAACCACGAGTTTGCTGCATGGAATGCGGTAGTCATTTGGCTTCATCACCCACTTATTATGTGTTTTCTTAGCGTACATAGGCATCAAATGGCACAATAGTGCGGAGTGAACGTGGTGCTCATTGTTCGTGACTTTGCTGATGTGTCAATGCTTCTTAAGTAGATGAAGTAGAAGTCGTTTGTAATAGATAGATAAAAGTAAGTTGTTTTGAATGCAGACCGAGGTAAATACCACGTGCGCACCCAAATAATTTACCACCTACTGCTCTAAGGATGATCGAGTGACCGCGCTGACCCCCTCGCGTGGTAAAGCAAGGCTTATTTGATTCGTCAACTTTAGCACACGTATTATTTAATTAGTCTGCAGCACAGATGGGATCGCATGTGGGACGACAATCGTGGTGTTGGTAGATGGCCATCTTGCATGGAAGAGCTACAACTCTTCCATGCATGAACTTCATCAAGAAGAGACCATAGATAGAGTGTGTGCATAGCCACAAGCACTCGCTTACTTTTATGTTGTGTTTTTAGTTTAACGCTGTAAATCCAAACGCTGACTTGATCTCCAAATTCTTCAAAGCGAACATTGCACCTTTTGTTGGGTTACAGCGCGCCAATAGCGATTTCCACTAGTCAGAAATCAGCAGCCTGCAAAATTGGATTCCTAGATAAATCAGCTGTCATTGCACCTGAAAAGATTTGATTGGCGTCGAATTGATAAATCCTAGTATCTACGCGGCTCCATTGAAAGAAGCACAAAATCATTTCCCTTCTTTTTCCCCTTCTTTGCCAACATCAAGACAACATGAAAGGTAGTGATGGGTGTTATTAGCAGAATTCGCCACTGGCAATATCTTTCAGTTAGCCATGATAGTGCATAAATTTTACTTCTAACATTTTGACAGTAGTGGTAGTGACTAAGAGATCTCCACAATATGTATGTTCTTAAGGCGCAGCACTTCACACTTTCAATTCACTGGGATTGTGTGCAAGAGAATGCCACCATTAAAGTTTATCAAAGAGGCAAACTTGTTGGATATTTAATAGAAAGGCTTGATTAAAATTCAGTCCATTTTTTATCGGTAAGGGTCTAATTCGACCTGACTTAGCGATTGTTACTTGCAGCAGAACTCCATACCAATTGGCCATTTTAGCAGCCTACAGTGAAACAAAGACATTGCATCTGCACTAAAACCACCATTCTCGGAGACTCATGCCTTGAATACCACCTGTGTCGATTTGTGGAGAGTATTTGTGGCTGAGATTTGGAGTGATGCTGGTGCTGGGGCTAAAATTTCCACTTCTCTGCATCAACGCCCTGCGGCTAAATGCAACTAAGCTGGGCAGAAGTTTGAATTGCGGTCAGACTCACAGTACACTGGACACTGTGCGGGATACAAAGGCACCTGTCATGCACCCGTTTTTGTCACTTGAAGCCACTATGCAGATCTGTGGTTATCATTGGTATCACCTACTTTAGAGATGCTGGTGGTGGCAGTGGTGAGTTTGTTCACTATTGATGCCAGAAACGACAACAATGGGTGAGAAACATCAACGTGATTGGGCTGACTTCTGACGTGGTCTTCCAGAATCAACACCCCATTGTTGATTACTTTCCATTCTCCAACTTATTTGTAGAGTCCTCACCTTATTTTCTCGCGATTTTAAGTACATGCACAGGAGTGCGCCGGCAGCTCGGCAATATGCCAGCTATTACGATTTACACGAATTTCTACAGTAATGTCATTTAGGGGCAGTGTTGGGAAGGTGCACTTGAAGCTCATCTTGAAAATCCATATCGAGTGTAAATGAAAGATAAAAGCAGGGAGGTTTAAATCCACTGAACCCTCTTACCATTTTCGATTTAACTTGACGGCTCTGTAGCAGTGGCTGACCTGATTTACTGAATTATCCCTTGCGACTTTCACCTTTCGACTTCATATTTTGCAATTACGGCGCACCTGCCTACCTTCGTAACCATTATGTGCACGCCACTCGCTAGGGTATGCCAGTGGCGTTAGCGCAGCTTAATTTAACTTTCTATAAAGCGGGGAATATAAGGTGGTAAAATTGTGAAACTGCAATCGAACGGTGATTCCCATATTAGGGCATAAAGTAAGATACTAAAATATAAAGGAATTCTCAGGGTAAGCAAGCACTAATGTTTGTCAAACGCTTCGTCGTGCTTGCTATTCAAGAACATTTATCAGATAAGGAGGTACCAAAATTATCCTTGGGTCCTGTGGCCGAGGCAAAGGTAGCCAACACGATGAGGCAGACGTGAAGCGCCTTCCTCAATCCGCAATTGCACTGTGCTCACAATTCGATGCGCACTTATAATAATGGCTTGCGCTTATATTAGTCCACTAGGCATGTTTGTCTTGACCTCAAGGCGTCCTTTCCATTCATACGACAAAGCTCATCATATGTTGATGCTTTTAAGCTACTTCACACTCAGTGCTCACATGCGTTGTCATCTAGGCGCCCAGAGTTAAACTGTGGGCGACATGCAAAGCGGATACTTGTTGTGAAACCTTGAGTTGACTTCCGCGTTGGCTCCTGTATGCAAGTCGTGCTCCACAATCACTTAGTAAAGCTTTTCACAGTTTCACCACGTTCTCAGCTGAGTATCGGAATGTATACCGCTAGCTTATCCACCAAAACTGAGTTCAAACGGATGATAGTGCCAGCACTGCCGGAACTTACCTACCAGGATTCTGGCAATTTGGGAGGTCCCACTTGACCTTTATAGCATGCGATAACCCCAACCTTCCCCATACTTGTTTAATTATGTGGTTGCACGTGCTGATAATGAAAGGACTCCCATGCTATCTACCTATAAAGAAGAAGTTTGCCTCATTATTTTGGTTTCTTCATCCAGATTTGTTTCAACATTCTAAAAAACAGTGTTAGATGCATTTTTCTGAAATACGGTGGCATTGAGATCCGGAACGGCAATGGACACAGTTCATTCTTATTCGCATAAATTGTCAAGCATTGATTGTAAGATCAGGTCTAATTTTAAACCAATAATTTCAAAAAACATGGGTTTCTCACAACGATCTGTCAATCTCGAGAGTTTTTAGCCAGACAAATTGTACGAATTGTACAGAGCTCTATAAGCGTTTAGCCTTGCAACAGAAGCAACAATACACTATTCATTATTGAGTGAGCGCGTTTGAATATGAACACATTATCATCGTTTGCTCTAAGGTAGATTAAGTCAAACCTCCAAAACTAGCTTCATCGTGCTGAGCAACTTGTAGTCCCACTGTTACGATCATTTTTTTGTATCTATTTCGGCGGGAAGACATATGACACAAAAAACCGACATGCGCTTAAGACCGCTTCCAAATTTTAGAATGTCCAAACATGAAGCTTAAAATCGCCAAGATAGAGTGAGTTACGATAAGCGCTATCAGCTGCAGTGTTCTCAAGTATGAGCACTAACAGGATCTAAGTGGCTAAGTGTCATTCAGTACAAATTTCCTTTCAATTAAGAAGAAATTTGGAGAGCTTATTAGCCAGAAGCTGCATTTATAGGGCCAATATTCGTTTTAGGTCCCGACATGGCTTTGTGCAACGCGGCGACACGTGCATTACACTCTATGCACTGCCACCCTCAAAGTGCTACGTGCAACCTGCGCTAACATCGAAATGTGTACTAAATAGTTCTAACGTAGCACTCTTTATCAGCGATGGTTTCTAAGCAACGTAATTAGCATCAATGCTGCTAATTAATGCATTCTTTACTGTTAGCAGTACAAGATTAGAGCGAGGGGACATCGTATAAGACAAGCGGTATGCTTCTCCCATTGCTCTAATCGTCCTTGCTCCAAAATACAGCCCACAATCGCAAATTGCAGACGTCAACTTTAACTGAGTTTTCATAATTTTCAATACGTTGATGTGGATATTTAGTAGCCGCACTTTGGTCAGCAGCCCTAATATCTCGATGCGTTGTGGTTGCTCATAATTGCGTGATTACCACGGCTTCTTAAAAGATGGAAATTGTGATGATCCCAATTCTCGCTAGAAATGACAAGGTTTATAGTTAACTTTAACCACAAACAATATCTCCATAGCATCGTCTCGGCTCTTGAGACACACGATTTGGCACAGCTTTTGCGCACAAATATGAGGAATGAATGCCAATGTGAATCTAATCACGGAGAATTCAGCGCGGAAGAGGAACCTTTGTCGAGATCGTATAACTGTTTTGGTCCTTGCTTTATGAGGCCTGTCCTAATAAGGCATAGTTGTTACATTGCTGATGACTAACTGCCAACTTCATAACTCGACAGTAAAACCAAAACGCACACACCTACAGAGCGTGATGATAGGAGTAACTTAAGAAGGATTACCAGACGTAATTATCCGCAAGGTTCTATGTTCTTCCTGGAGAAGATGAATATTGGAGACGGGCATCATCGTGAATTTTTGGAGCTGCTGAATGAGTCACATGCAGTAAAAATTCTCGGCTTACATTATCGCTATGAACAGAGCATAGCCCTTGTTTTATCTGTAGTACGAATGCTCTGATAGGTTCACCTAGCCTCTACTCAACACAAATTTGTTTGCTTTAAAATTCACCTCATAAAAAATAACAACTAAGTCGATCATTCCAACTGATTGAGTGCATTTTAATGTCTGCGTTTAATTCAGGAGTAGAGGACCAATGTGGGGCTCTTATATGCTCAAAAGAATAGTTGTCTTTGAGGAACAGATTCTTTCACAAAATATTGCAACAGTCCGCATTTGGGCTGAACATCAAAACTTGAAGTTGTATGTGATAGTATGGGCGGGAACAATCAAGATATTTCAACTTTGAATTCAATAAGGATTGAGGAGATCTGAGGCAAGCTTTTGAAACTGGCACAAAGCACTCTTATTTAGCTCAGTGAGGTAAAATGAGATGTAGGGGTTTTCTAAACTTCACCCAATTAACTCGATGACGTTTAGGATGATTGGTGATGTAGTTAGAGGCGTTTCAGTGTAGTCTGGAAAAGGGCATCTCCAATTACGTTCTTTTATTCGCATTTTCGACATTACCGCACTTGTTCGAATTACTTATGCCCCAAAAAATTTCAAAAGTAAAAATGAGATTTAGGATGCTTGGGCACCCCTTCCTTCACGATGTTAATTAGGTTGCGTGTTATTTAAGCCTTGATAGAATCTATGTTATCCGGTGGGAGAAAAACACCAGTACAAAAGCATGCGCTGCTACAGGAAAATGTTTATTCCCCTTATCGATGCTAAAGACAACTTAGCTTTGAGTTTCGGGAAAAGGGGTTTGGAGTAGCAATGCCCAAACGGCATTTCGTGGCTGCACAAAAATCTTAAATAATCGGGCAAACCAAAATGATTTATTGTTTTGTAAGCAAAATGTGGGCCTTGCAATTCGATTGTGTTCTCTTAGGCAAAGTGGTGGCTGCAGGTGCTTACGATTTTACAACCGATCCGCCTCAGACCATTCCAACCTTCTACCCCCCATCACTGCAAGAACTGATTCTTTCTATATGCATTTTAGTTCCTCCCACTTTCCTAAGTTTCATCACCGCAGGAAAAAATTAATCACAGATCTTCCTGGGATGCAATCCAGTTAACTAGCTCCCATTATTCCAAAGCCCAGTTATCGAACTATCTATCACAGTTCCTCCAAGGTTTCCAATTCTCATTACTTCAGGACCTACAAGTTTATCACAAGCCCTGTCCACTCCAGCATCTAGCGTTTGCTTAATCATGCAAGTGAGGCGGAAGAGCGGAAGCCGGGAATGAGGATGAATGGAGAACAGATAAACGGCTGCAGAGGTACATCGAGAGCTAGGAAGATAGAAGCATACAAATAACCACAAACTAAACAACAAGCAAGTAACGAATTTGCCGATTGTTCGATTGCTCCTTCTGACTGTGAGGCAGAAAATACTGGCATCTCGTCTCGAGATGGATTCTAAAAAACTTCCCTTACTTTCGAAGACTACCTCGCAGTCCCTCACCTCCTGTCATTGGGGCTGAGGAAAGGACGAATTCACTACAAGGACATCACACATGCAGATGTGGCTATCACAAGGTATCACGCCAGCTACAATCGATGTGATGACTGATTGGTTGGGAGAGAGGGGATTGAGCGCGCTAAACACCTGCGGCCACACCTCGGCCCAACAATTGTTGGCGACACACTCCATCAATGTCCGGGAGAAGAACAATTGCACCTTACAAATGGACTTGTGGTAGTGGCAAGGTGGCAGTGCAGCGCAAACGCGCAAGGTTTGTCAAATAGCTCCGATTCCGGATTTTGTTAGATGGAAGTGGGAAACAATCCCCAAAGGGCATACATTGCATTTGTGCTAAATTACGCTAATTAAGCAGCACATTGGCTAATCTGGCTGTAACCTCGCTCCTAAGCTTTAAAAAAGCCAACAGTAGTTATGAGAATGCAATCCAAGGAATTAGAGAACGGACTCTCAGGTAAAGTTTTCAGCAAAACCCACTCAATGACTTGCCTTAAGTCGTAAGCGCACATGATTTGCGTATAATCATTTGCTTACGTGCAACATAACGCACAAGAACGCGACAGTCCATCATCGCAACACTACTGCTTGGATTCTCCACCGATCTCTCCCCATGCCTAAGTCTGCGCAGCAGGTCAGATAAAGGCGCGAGGTGTGATTGGAACACGTTTGATTTTTGATTAGCAAATTTGCTGTAAACTTTAAATAAAAGTTGATTTTGTATTCCGCCGCTGAGCAAACACATTGGCGCTTTGTATGTAATGGAATAGAGATCAAACTGCGCTCCTCATGTGTGCTAGACAGCAATTACAGCTGGGATCAGCATATTTAAGGCCACTTGACGACACGATTGCAACACAGTCCCTTCTTCTAAAACAGTCAGGACTATCCAAGAAGCTGGACAAGGCCCTCTTTAATTTAGCATGATAGAAATCTAGGTTGTGAAAAGTAGGAATTGAGGGAGAGAACAGAGAACGTGAGGGAAGAGAGGAAGATGCCACCCTGTTTCTCCAAGAGCAGATCATTAACTTTTCATAACAGCAGACCATCACGCACAAGACACAACAAAATTCGGGAGAAAAATGTGGAGCAGAAAAGGACATCATTAGTGTAAGGTCCATTCGCTTGTTTCCCGGAGCAAAATATAAATTCCAGTTTTAAAAAAGGGCCGATTGGAAGCGTGACTGTTTTGCTAAACGTGCTATTTGAGAAGTGAATTAATGGGCTTGGAATTCACGCCCAAGAAGAAATATTCTCGGTTACGCGCTCCACTTAGTATGGGAGTGGCAAAGTTCTCATTCCGCAATAAAAGGAATAACTCTGCAACCGCCTACTGTCGCAAAACGATGCGAGGCATTTGTCCGACCACATTTTTATCCTCTTGTTCAGGGTCAAGCATCAAATAAAGGTCTAAAAAGAGGAACTAATTTAGTAAAGTTGATTTTCTACCTGTGTGTCAAGGATGGACAACAATGGATTTTATTCTTCTCAGCCCAACGTCTTTCCTCCTAAGCAAAGGCGACATCCATTTGCGTCGTGTGAGCTTGGGTGAAAGAGTCGTGATAAGGGAACGGCGACACCGGGGCAAAAATTCCCGTTTTCAACAAAAATTAAGAGAAATCAAGTCAATGAAAGGTGAAAAGGTGAAACTTTTCTGAAAGTGAGAACTGCACTGGTTTATTTTTCGATTTAGCGTCTTCCTACGTATATCCATGTGTATCCCAATCTAGGAGCACTTAACGCTAAGAGAGCTATCGGTACGATTGCACAACTTGAATGCATATTTTAATCCTTTTATGCTAACAAATATTTTCGTTCAGGGGAAAGTGTTGTGCTAATCTTTCGTATGATGATGGTTTTTCGCACGCACTCCAGCAAAAGGATAAATTATGCTTTGAAGGTGTAAATCATGGTTCTGAACATGTAAAAGCTCATTCTATAGAGAAGAGCCACCAATAAAGGAATTTCAACGGCATTCGATCTATGATTACTCCCATTAAGGCGTTTAATCCGTCCGATAGCATTTAATGCGGGAATACGTGGTGTATTACCGCAACGCGTTTGGAGTTCACACCGCCAGGACCAGATTTGATGCCTTCACTGCCTACACCTATTACTACACTTGGCTGGTACACAGATGAAGAATACATTGCTGACGTCTGGAGAATCCAGGTCCATGGTTAGCAGTGAGGATTCACCGCCTCATCATGGTGACCTAACTGCGACAGCTGACGACTCATCATACAATTTATTTAAAGGTTTAATGAAATGAGGCAAAATAACATTTGTTGAGGAAGCAAAGTTCGTTAAAACCAACGACAATCGACGTACCCAAGAAAACCGAATCATAGTAATAATTACTTCGGTGTTTTAGATGCCGCTAGCGGTATAAGTCTACCCAATTAGTCGTAAAGCATAAGATCTAAATATTATAGGGTGAGGTTAAGGGCTTCTTAATTCAAAGAAATCAGAATGTGTTTGATGAGTCGCCAGTGGCATAATAGTTAAGTAAAAAAACGATTTAGCGAACAGGACCAGTGAAGGTAAGATGTCGTGTGGGCTGTCAACAATGCAAACAATGCAACGCAAAAGACGCCCAAAGCTAAATTTTAAAGGGAGAAAGAAATGTCCAGCCTCGACGGCTGCTGGGAAAGTAGGGCACAACAAACCACCTCATCATTTCTCGAGATTAACAAGGAGCCCTACTTAAGCATTGCTGGTAGCAAAGAGGATAATCAAGTTATAACCAACACAACGAAGCATAAACACGACGGCCAGTGAGACGTCAGGTCAAGCATTTTCAATCGCCAGAAATTTCAATTTCATTTGAAAATGAATTAACGCTAAGCACTGATGATGACGTGAATAAACGGTGCAGTGAAGCCGCTATGACGCTCTTTCCTCACTAGGTTAAAGCTGGCATCCCGATATTTCTCTAAAAAGCAAGGAAAGTAAAGTGAAAAGGCATAAAAGGCAACAACCAGTCAGGAGAAAAAATGAGGCATCTACTGCTCGAAATCCCCTTTAATCCTCAAGAATTTCGCAAGTTAGGACTATTTGGCTCCATATTATGCCACAATTACAGCTATCTGCTTATCCACCTCAGTCCTACGCCAATCTGATTTTCTTTGATACCCAACCACAGTTCCCTGCATTTCTCACTTACCTCCATCCTTCCTCCAGACCTTTCCAATTACCAATGTGCCATTCATTTCAAACCACACAACTTACCCATCTGCACCAGTCCTACCGAGACTATTAGTCTTCGTCACTCCCTACCACCGCATTCCCCTTTATTCTGGAACCCAATTCACCAATTCCAGTTTCATTCACTTTAAAACCGATTTTTCGTTATATATGCCTCGGTTTTTCCGCAAATTTCCGATTTCTGTAGTTCTAAAGCCCAAAAATGCATCTCTCTAACCCAGTACGCATGATCAATTCTGGCTCCCATCACATATTTACCGGATACACTACCTATTCCCCTCCACCCCATCTAATTCTTAAAATGCTGTTATCCAAGAACACAACTGTCTTTCAAGGCTGCTCCACATATCTGACTCTGATGCTACCAAGTTTTTGCATCTCACCACTCCAAAACCTTCATTCCTCCCAGCTTTCTAGTTTCTATCACTCAGAAAACCTACTTCTCCGCCTATATTTATAGGCCTCCTCCTAAAAATGAAACACACTCCAGTCTAGAATATATTTTCGCACATATTCATCTCACCTTCCCCACAGTCACCTATCCTCCATCACCCCATATCCAAACTCACTGCATATCTTGCTACAATCGCTTCCTACCTCGTAGTTACCTCTAGTAGAAAATCGTATTTTACGATTATCGCAGCTGCCTACTCCTATCACTCCAAGAACTAAATCTTCACAAGTCAACTTCAATTCCTCACAACATTCTTGGTCCCACCACAGCAGAAATTAATTAACAATTTATTCCTCCAGCTTGCAATCCAGTTAACCACCTCCCTTATTCCTAAACCCGTTTGTCCAACTATATGCCAGAGTTTCTTCCAGGTGTCTAGTTCTCACCACTCCAGAACCTAATCTTCATCGCCAGACCTTTCCATTCCAACGTCTGATGTTTGCTCACTCACACAAGTTGGGTGAGAGGGCGGAGGCTGGAGATGGGAGATAAACGGAAAACTTATAAATGTCTTGAGAGGTATATCGGGGACTAGGGAGACATGAATACAGCTATAAATAACCGCAAACTAAACACCAACTGAGTTAACAGTGCCTCGCATGAGACGTTAATGTATTCCCACTGACTGTGAGGTGGGTTCTAAAACGCTTCCTTACCTTCGACGACACACCGTGGCCACCCACCCCCTGACATGAGGAATAAATGAATGGCGAATTCACCACAAGTGTATCGCACACGCAGATGTGGCTACCACAGGGGTCCGCAACAAGGCCAATCGGCATGATGACTAATGGGTGCGGGAGGAGGGGGACTGAGTACGCAGCTTAAT